>DF820144.1:0-62340 GCA_000836195.1 Taphrina populina JCM 22190
GACAGCAAATGGTTCAGTAGTCTGATGTATCGCACTGCCATGAAAAATTACTGTTGTGCCGTCAGATGAATGTTGCCATAAAGTACAATGACAATGTTTCACAACAATCCACGTCTTCGATCTTCCTTCCGCTCTTCGATCCAGCGACTTTTGCATTCACGATACGCACGGAAAAAATCACTGCACTTTTCTCGATCGTAGCCATTCTTATCGAGACACTTCATCGATGCCTTGGACGCTTCAGCGCATGGATCGAAATATTTGGACCTGCCTTTCTGCAAACACTTTCGTCAGTCTCCATCAGAAAGATTACGGAGCGACATGGACATACCGCTGAAAATTGCTTCTTGATCTCTGGTCCGGTCGGATCAGGACCAGCGAATTCTTGAACAGTCTGCATCAGAAAAGCATGCGAATATCGTGCACAAAAGTACTAGTGGCGACCAAAATCCAGAGATTATTTGTGTGGCACACGAGTAATGCAAAGCGGAGCAAATCAAGAATGAATGCGCACAATCTCTTTCGTATGCTGCCGAACGACGGCTGTTGTGAGCACCTGTAAAAGCCCATTATCATTAGGTCTATCCACCATTCAAGACAATACAAGGCACAGGAGACTTCTATAATGATTACTTGATCATTGCTAATTGACAAATGCGCCACATGTTCCTACTGTGCTGGAATCGAAAGAGTGCTAGCAAAAGGAGGCCGAAGTAAAGGACTTCAAGATGACTCCTTCTCTGCACCCTGCGTCTCCGCATTAGCCGATGCACCGTCCTTGGCACTTTCATTCTCTTGCAGAGAATCACTTGTCCAGAGTGTCAAGTTGTCCCTCAGCAATTGCAGAATCAGAGTCGAGTCTCGGTAACTCTCCTCACTGAGCGAATCGAGTTCGGCGATTGCATCGTCAAAGGCTTGCTTTGCGAGGTGACAAGCACGGTCGGGAGAATTGAGAATTTCGTAGTAGAAGACGGAAAAATTGAGCGCGAGTCCAAGACGGATTGGATGAGTCGGCGCCAAGTCAGTCTGAGCAACATCCGTAGCACCCTTGTAAGCTTCGTGAGCTGCAGTGGCAGCATCCTTTCGTTTGTCTCCCGTAGCAAACTCGGCCAAATACCTGTGGTAGTCTCCCTTCATCTTGTAGTAAAACACCTTTGACTCGCCCGGTCCTGCTTTAGCAATCAAAGCCGTGTCCAGCACCTCCAGGATATCTTCGCAGATTCTGGCAAGTTCTTCTTCGATTTTGATACGGTAAGAGTTGATGGTGGACGTGTTGCCACCATCAGCGCCGTGTTTTGACTCTTCCTTTTGTTCGATAGAGCTGATTATTCTCCAAGACGCTCTTCGCGCACCGATAACGTTCTTGTAAGCTACAGAAAGCAGATTCCGCTCCTCGACGGACAATTCAGTCTCCGCATTTGCTACCTCCTTCATGAAAGTGACCATTTCATCGTATCGCTCAGCCTGTTCAGCAAGCTTTGCCTGTCCTTCATTAGTAGATGCAATAATTGGGGTGAAGAAACAAAGGACTTACAAGGTAGACGGAATCTTCTCGAGGCATTTTTGAAACGGGTATATGAAAAACCTCTGATTGATAAAAGGAAAGGTGTTGTTGTTGTTGTTGTTGTTGTTTTCCTCAAACAGCAAGAGTCAAAGGTGCTTTGGTTGAGTAGGAAGCGTGAGGTGCAGGAATCACTACAGTCTGGCGCAGCGAGATGCAATTGTGGATGTAGTGGTGTTTGACAGAAAGGAGTCGCGCGATGATCAAAACAACAAGTGAAGAGTAGAGGGCTCACGGGAAGTGACACGCAAATTGACAGGGGCGCGTGTGACCAGGTTGTGAATTGATCAGCCCGTGCACGCTCATACCACACAAGAGCTCCTCTTCAGTGAAGAGTGTCCTTTTGATCAGCTGTCAGTGATGAGCGTTGCAGACTGTCCTACATGGGTGCTGCAATCATGGCGGGACGCCGTTGCTGCTTGTTCATCAGAGCACGAATGGCTTTATTCATTTCTTCCTGGTCATCACCAAGGAAGGTAATGGCAACACCCTTCTGCCCTGCTCTACCGGTCCTTCCGATCCGGTGTACATAGCTTTCAATCTTTGGCGACATGTCAAAGTTAAGTACGAGACTTACGTTCTGTACATCGATTCCACGGCCAGCAAGGTCTGTGGCCACCAAAATGTCCGCATCTCCGGTCCTTAAATTTCGCAGTGCTGCTTCTCGCTGATCTTGTGTCTTTCCACCATGCAGCGTTGCAGCAGTCCATCCAATCGAGTAGAGATATTTCGATACTGTGTCACAGTTGCGTTTTGTATTGACAAAGACGATGACTGGTCGATCGAATTCTCCAGATTCTAGGATTTCGCCCAGACGTTTCTTCCTCTTCTCCTCGCCGTTGATAATCTCTAGACGCTGCTCTACCGTCTCGACAACCTGTCCAGCATTGCCAATGATGACGGTAGCAGGCTTTCGCAGATACTGCCTAGCCAATTTCTCGACAGCCGTAGGCATGGTGGCTGAGAACATGATTGTCTGCCTGATGCTGCCGCTGCTAATTCTTGGCAGTTCTGCCTGCTGGTATTCAAGCATTTCCGTCTCATGATCTGGTAGAGTAGTGTGAGCCGGCAGGGCCTCCAAAATTTGGTTCACTGCATCCTCGAACCCCAGATCTACCATGCGATCTGCCTCATCCATAACAACATAGTTGCACTGAGACAGTACGAGCACATGCCGCTCCAAACAATCGACGAGTCTCCCTGGCGTAGCAATCACAATTTGCGCTCCTTGACTTAGCCTGAAAGATTGTTCCTCAATGGCATGCCCTCCAACGAGCGAAACCACTCTGATATTCATGACGTCAGCAAACTTCTTGGTCTCAATTTCAATCTGTTGAGCGAGCTCTCTCGTAGGAGCAAGCACAACTGCATAAGGTCCATCATTTTGATTCTCGAAGGTCAGGGAAGACTGTTTAGAAATATGGACCAGCATAGGAAGCACAAATGAAGCAGTTTTTCCTGATCCAGTCTCTGCAATACCAATCACATCCCGCGATTCGAGTGCGATAGGAATGGTAGCCTTTTGGATGGGTGTAGGCTCAGAATATCCTGCATTTTTAATGACTTTCATAACGAGCTCAGGGAAGTTCGCTTCCTCCCAAGAGCGCAGTGGATTGGGACACGAGCCCCCTTTGATTTGAATTTTGAAGTCTTCCTTGAAGATTCTCCAGTCACGCTCACGCATTTGTTCTCTTGACTTCTCTGACCAGTGCAGGTCGTTGTCGCGGTGTAAATCACCGGCAAATTTGGCCAAGTCGTTTCTGGGCATATTACCATGCGCACCTTTGGTGCTCTTCGAGACTGTACCCGTATTCTTGTCGACATCATACGTGGGAAAGGTCGTGTCCGTGGTGTCATCTTCTGCTCTCCAATCAAAGGTGAACTTTTTCACGTCATTTATCCTTCTTTTCCGCCTTTCTGGAACAGTACGGTTGGCAATGAAAGTGACGGAATCGGTATCCCCTGCCTTTTCCGCTTCTTGGCTAGCTCTGCGTTTAGTTTGGATGCAACGCTCTTCTACAATTTGTGCGCGTCTTTGAAGGGCGAGGGCTTGCTTTTGCTCGAGCCTTTCAGCCGCTGTCAGGAATTTCGGTTTGCGAGCATCTGTTTCCTGCTTCCTGATCAGCAGCTCGGACGGGTCGAGAGGTACTCTTGACATGACTAATACTGCTATTGATGTACGAAAGAATGTGCAGCGCCTCGAATACTTGTGCCACCATAAATAGCTTTATCGGAGCTTCCGTCACTCATTCTCTATAGAACTTGACCATTGACGACCAGCTTCCATTCCACAAGGCGCACATCTTCACAATTCCGGGAAGGAGATTAGACCTACGCGACTGATCATGCGTGCTTAAAGGTGAATCGCATCCCGACCTACTTTTGGTTCTCGCATGGTCTTATCCGATCGGCGCACTTCGGACTTCTCCTGATAAACCATTTCGCAGCGACTGTACACAGCAGCTCGGACATCTTCATAATACTGTATGACCAGGAATGAGACATATTGCATCATCCTTGAGCCGTCTGAAGTTTCCACTGCCTTGATTCAAAGTCTTAAGTCTTCTTCTGACTCTAAGTCTACAGGCTTGAAATACTTGCAGAAATCGTTGGTCTCGGATCATCCGGATTCTCGGCGATCTCTCTTTTACTTAGACAACCTTGATATGTACTACAAAGGCACTTATGTTTCTGGGGAAACAACTACTGCAGATCTTGGAGAAGGGGTTATTCACTTGTACAAGGGCAATCTTCAAGAAGAGTCGATAGTCACAAAAGTTTCGCGAAAAGCAGGTGAGGATGAGATAATCATCGGCAATGTTTTGGCTATCCTCGCTATACCGTCATATATGACAAGCACAGATTTGCTAGGATTCTTTGGGGAATCCTTGCGAAAAATATCTCACATCCGCATACTCAGAAGTGATCTCAGAAAATACATGGTGCTTTTGAAATTTCGTTCTGCAACGGAAGCGACAGATTTTCGTTTGAGATTTAATGGATCTCTCTTCAATCCTATGGAGCCAGAATCTGTGCACTGCATTCCAATTTCCTATATCTCTATGGGTGGGACACTGAAGCCTGCCACAGACTTTCCTGCGATGACCAATCAAGCCCAAGAAGGTACACGAATCAACTCAAAGATTTCTCAAAAAGCTATGCCTCCTATTACCAATCTCACGGAACTTCCAACCTGTGTTGTATGTTTGGAAAGAATGGATGCTGCTGCTACCGGACTGCTCACTATCGCATGCGAGCACACTTTTCACTGTGATTGTATCTCGAAGTGGGTGGATACACAGGCGACTTGTCCAATCTGTCGCTTTAGCGTCGCACGGGAGGCCCTCGAAGACACTGAGAAAAGCTGTTCTTCTGGTCAGTGCAGTTCTGATCGAAACCTTTGGATGTGTCTCATCTGTGGTACGGTCAATTGCGGCAGATATGAATCACAACACGCGTATGTCAAAACCTATATCGATCAATTTCGAAGGCTAACTTGTCCAGTGTCAACCACTTTGAGAAATTCGGTCATGCTTTCGCCATGGATTTGGAATCTGGCAGAATCTGGGACTATTCTTCCGACTCGTATGTCCATCGATTACTGCAGGAGAAGATGGGTGCCTCATCCTCCACTTCCAAGACCGGTGGAGTATCAAAAGAAGAGGACTTCGGTAGCACGGAGTTTGAGGAGCTATTGGCCACTCAGCTAGAATCACAGCGCCTCTACTACGAAGAACAGCTTACTGCAGCTGTAAGGAAAGCTTCATCAACAGCTACTGAATTAAAGAAAGCTCGTGATCAATCAGAAACCCTTGCATCAGAATTGCAACAGACCAAATTGACGTTAAAATCTGAGCAGACCCAAGTCTCGTCCACCAAGGCGTCACAGGAAGAGGCTGTTCGTAAAGCCAGGGTGCTTTCAGACCTTGCCCGCAAAGCACAAAAGTTATACGAAGAGGAGAAATCCATGAATAATTCTTTGATGCAGAAGTTAGCCTTCCTGAATGAGAAATTGACAGACTTGGAAGCTGAAAAGCAGGGAATCCAGATTCAACTGGCAGATCAAACAGATCAGGTACGGGATCTTATGGTACATTTTGCATCTGCAGATACAGTTGGGAAGCTCGATGCATCGGATCTCGAGGGCGCTACGGTACGCTCAATTCAGTTATAGAATTCGAAGCTTGCTAACAGCACTAGTTAGCGGTCGCTCCCGCACAAAATAAGAGCAAGACAGTATTGAAGAAGAAAGGGCCCAAGAAGTAGCCATGCGGTACAGCAGATACTTGAGGCAAAATTCAGACGTTCACATGAATAGAATGGCTAAGCTCTCCGCGAGACTTCGTTTGATGGAACGCAATACTTGAGCACAGATATCTAGTGAAAACCTCGTTGCATGAGGTTTCGTAGCATGCTGCTTTCTCATTTCACAGCGAGGTCGTGACAACATATCAATATTCTGTAAGCCGATGTGCGCGTGGTGGCAAGTCTCGCGGTCTCGGCGGCAGTTCAATCACGACTGTGCACTAGTATACTATAGAAGGGACATTGCTGCGCCATGTTGACGAGCATACAGAGGCTGACCATATTATTTCAGACCTTGATAGGGCGCGTGGTATCTTTCCGCACAACAATTATAGCCAACCTGATTCATGAGAAATCTTAAAAAAGAATGCATCACGCATGACTTGTTGCCGTGTCTCAATGATGGCTCGTTTTCGCCAGAGCATACAAGGCCAACAGCACAGGGCAAGGATGGTGTCACTTTTTTCAAGCCGGTATGTGGGGAGCGTTTAGATTCACCTTTTTTAATTTCGTAGACGAAAGTCCCTCGTAACTGTCCCCACTACTGGAGATTATAGGCAGCTTTACATTGACGACGGCGCAATTTCCTCATTCCCTCTTCAAGTGTAGACAATTCCCGTAAAGCATGCAGCATCAACTGGTGAATTTCTCTTCCATCAAAGACGATTCTGCAACCTCGCACAACATGCAATCGAGCTTCAGGATTAGCTGCTGATTAGCAGAGAGGGCACACGAGTGACATATATTAAGAGAGTCAAACGAGGTAGTCAAGAAGAGGAAGAAGAACTTTGTGAGTGGACATTGATTAGAGATTGTTATTAAATTGGCAGATGTATGTATATGCGTGGTCCATGGTCTGTTGAGCGACGGACAGTGCAATTTTATGCTACCGGCATGGCATAAAAGTGCTTTGTAGAGGCTAGACGAATTGAGCTGGGATTCCATGCGACTTTTTCCAATGCAACAAGGTTGTCCACGCCGTGTTGACTATTGACATTTTTGCTCAAAAGGCTCGTGAGCATGACTATAATCTCATGCTTGGCAACACGTTGCTCAAATGTCCTTTGATACATGGACGGCAAGGCCGCAATCAAGCGCTCAACGTGCAACGTCTTTGATGTGTTTGAGCCGCTATGCGCAGACTCGATAATATCGATAGCGTCTTTATAAATTTGTCCTCCTTGTTCCCAATCTGTCAATGAGTCACAATGAGACAGTTGCTGAAGAAGGTTTGAAGCCTTGGATAAGTGGCCTGAAATGATACTTTGGGGTGCAACGTGCTTAAGTAAAGTCGCATGAGCTTCACTCCACAAACCCGCTTGAATGAGATGATCAGTTTCTTCTTCATGAAGGCCACGGCTACGAAGTGAGAGAGTCGTGGCTTCAGCAATCCAGATGGAAGGCAATTTGAGCTTCTGTGTCAAGAAATGCTCCAACTCCACAGTCATGGAAGAAGCGTTTCGAGCTAGCAAACTTTTGATGAGGGATTCTCGACTATATTTGTCAGTCAAGATGCGCACATCACCCACTGCACGGGGTACTACTTACGTCAGACTGCAATGTATGTGAAGAGCAATAAACACTGCCCAACCCCATTGGCCTGAAAGCTCGAACTGTTCTGTCAATTGTGCCGTAAGCCGGTCAAAATTGAGTGACAGCTGCTGCTCACTTGCAGAATCCAATTTCGTGTCAGCTGTGCGGTCGTCCGTCCGTTCAAACAGATAGACATAAAGCAGCCATGGCGTTAGACGAACAACGGCAGAATCTTGCGAACGAGTACAAAGGTCTAAAAACTTTTGTTGGCTATGCTCTGGATGAGCACGTAGTTGCAATAATTGAAAGTGTGCATCTTCTTCAGCATGTGCATCTAGTTGACTCGAACGACTGCGCATATGATCTTCGTAGGAGCGTACAGCATCTTCCAACGGAGTTTCGTACGTCGTAGCAAACCACAAGTGAAGACCAAATTCCTGCTGCCAATGCAACCTCGACGAACTTGATTCGCCATTCCCGATTGTATCAGCAGAGATATCTCCGGCCAATAGCCTGTAAATCTTAGTGTAATACTCATCGATGTGAGATGTGACACCATCTTGTTTCCAGTGCACGAGTTGTTGTGCCAAATCTGCTCGAACACTAGAGTCCCCACTAGCTAATGGCAGTAGTGTTGCTAAGTGGAAGTCACCGTGCGATAGTGCTGCAGCGCACGCTTCTGGTAATTGATATGCCACAAGTTTGTTGTAAACTTTTTCAGCACCCGAAACAGCCTCAGATTGTTCTTCTCGATTCAAGATCGACAGGGTATTCTGAAGCCAGGACGTAACGCGTGTCTTGCAAGACGCATCGCGAACTGCCTTGCTCTCTGCGTCCGAGGGGTCAAATAGGGCAGCTGCAAGGTTCCATATAGATTGATCTTCTTGTTTCTTGCCACTCGTCAGCATTGATGCAGCCGTCAATGAACCCAGGGTCTTCGCGAAAGGGATCGCATCAGATTGAAATGCACTCTGCTTGAGCAGTTCCGTGAGATAGCTATCATAATCACCTTCAAATCGCGTTTTGGCCAGCGGAGAACGGTCAAATCGTAGGGAGAATTTCGTTTGATGCTTGATTACAAGACCATGATGAGACCATCGAAAGACAAAAGCGCGAGGCTTCGGGCAGGACATATCCATTCCGCTTGAATAATTGGCTTGTTCACGGGACGTGACAGTTCCTTTCCCTATATTTTCCGATGAATTGAAAAGATCGTGGTCGAGATCTCGAGCGGTATACGAGTAGGCATCCGATATCTGTCGTCCACGCTTGATACCTGGTCGTAATCTAGCTCGAGCTTGTTCGAGCACTCGAAATCGCAAGGTATTTGTACGTAGTTGACTAGGCCAGTCCTGTATCAGTGGCATATCAATATCAAGGACTTCAGTTGCAACGGTGGAAGACGAAGCGCTATTCAGAGAAACCTGACTTGCAGTATCCTGCTCATCATGCAGTCCTGGAGCTGCGCTGATGCTCATTTCGTCGTCGTCTGAATCGATCATCTGAATGTCGCGCATAGACTCTTCATTTTCTTGCGTATCCGACAATGATGGCGGTGGTGATTGTCGACTCTTCTGCAGAGCCTGAATCTGTCGAGGAGAAGATCGTACCGGTGTATCAAAGACAAAACTGCCCGGTATGTGTAGACGCGATTCCGAATCCTGCTTTTCCCTGACGGATTTTTGGTATGCTTGATCAGACCGAGGCTCGTCTCGGTTTGATGTAGCGTCTGCAAGAACATCGGTTGTGTCTAGAGTCTCTTCGTAACCAAATCTGACCATTGTCTCACTTTAACAGGTCCCGCGAATAGTAAGCAAGCTGTAGTATCGTGATTCCGAGATTTCGTGGATCGAACCGACTCTTCAAATCTTCAAGGTCGAGCACGGCACGACATCGTGAAGAAAGTTCCAATGTGAATTAGCTCTAACATTCATGATTGATTACTACAGTGATGAACAAAAACACGTCGTATTCAGTAATAGTGGCTGTCAGAGCTCCTCGAATTGACCAAGCAGCTACGCCAGACGTGAAAACTTGGGACCACGAAATCTTCCAACATTTCTTGTGATCAACAGGAGGAAAGTGGCAAAGACGTGCAATATAATTAGCTAACATATTTTGTATAGACACACGATTCGAGGTTGTACATGGTGATACCTGGTGCGTCGTGTAGATAAGCTTCGAAACGACTAAAGGTACATGCATGAGCAAGACCGCTCTCATGGAAGTGCGAGTGAGGTCAATCCAGCACAGAGAAGAAGAACAGAGACCAGAGTGCATACAACGATGCGAAGATTCAAAAGTGCTCAACCTTGAAAACCCAAGTACCTGAATCCGCGAGATAGTCGATAAATGTGGTTTCAGACATCCGTTTGAGACGGTCAACGTGTTGCTGGAATCGTGGATGTTCCGTATCACGAATAGGCTTCCTCTTGTCCCTCGAAAGAGGATAGCAGTTCTCTAGAGTAATGATCGCTGGCACGTTCAAGCCCTTGCCAACTGCCGGCTTAAGGTCTTCCTCAGGATAGATGATACACATCTTGCCCTCAAAAACTATAATGTTGCCAGCGATATCCTCGATAGCTTCAAAGCTGGAAAGATCCACTGGTGCAGAAAAACTAACTTGGCCATAGCCGGTCCTTCCGACCTTGAAATCTTTCACCTTGCTAAGCTGAGCTTTGGACATGTCTAGTAAGGTGGACACCGATGGAGATGTCCAATAAGCATAAGCATCAGATGGTTTAGTTGCAGGGACCTTTTCATCAGCCTGCTTTGTCTCATGCGAAACTTGGTTAGATGGTGCCACGAATGGTACGTTCTCCTTTTTGGACGGCTCTTTTGTTTCATTCTTAGGTGAAGGCGGCTTGCGTTGCTCTACATCTTTGTTTTCGTGTGTGGGAGGCTTTTCACTGTCCAACGTTACGTGCGTGACTTCACCAGATCTTGGTGGACCTTTTTGCTTTGAGGAAAGATCTACGGATCCAGAGAGGAGATCCAGGTCAGAAGGTTTTCTATCAATGACTAGTCGTTTGATATTGGTTCGAGGCGAGAATGCATCGGGCTGTAACAAGAGTTCTTCATCGAAGAAATTGAATTGTGGTTTACGGTTAGCGCTAGCACTGGAAAACAATGGCTGAGACAGCTTCTTGGAAAAATTTGCCTTGGGACTCATCATTGGAGAGCTCGTCACCGCCTTAAAGTGTGGAAGAACCGCAGGCTTCTTCTTGAGAGGCGTGGAAACCAACGGAGTAGCTATTGGGCCTGTAGAAGACTGTGCTCCGTTCTGGCCTTGCACACTTGCGAACAAGGGATTCTGGCCATAAGGACTGCCATTTATAGATTGTTGAAGTTGTGGTGCATTCTGCTGCTGCGATTGACCGAATAAACCACCACCACCATTTTGTCCATTGTTTGGTGCATTGTTAACATTTGTCCCGAAATTGATTGTTGAGCTTTGATTGGTCGCATGTCCGAAGGATCCCGGAGTCTGAGCGCCATTGACATTGCCAAACAGACTGCCTGAGAAGGGCTTTCCAAAAAGATTGCTACCAGTGGACGCCTGTGTGCCTGACTGAGCGCCGGAAAATGGTCCATTCGACGAACTGTTGGTATTGCCGCCGCCAAACAGATTATTGCCTGAGCTCGGTGTAGATCCCGCAGCAGAAGCTCCTCCGAAAAGAGTGCTTGTGTTCGTTGGTTGTGTAGCCGTATTCGAATTACCAAAAGAGAACGGCTTGGGTGCAGAATTGTTCTGGAGCGAACCAAAACTTCCAGTAGTGGCTGCAGCAGGGGTACCGAAGCTGAACGGTTTGGAAGCTGAGTTGTTATTCGCAGCGGCTGTGTTGTTGGCCGCTCCGAAACCGAAACCGCCTCCAGTACCGGTATTTGACCCGGTTGTATTTCCTCCGCCAAAGGAAAATCCTCCACCTTGGTTATTCTGAGAAGTCGAGCCAAAAAGGTTGGAAGTGTTGTTTGTCGAAGACGGACCCGAGGCTGCTGTCTGACCGAAGGGATTTGTGGTGGGCGCAGGAGTTTGGCTCGTGTTGTTTTGTCCAAAGACATTTCCTGTGGTGCTTCCAAAAGAAAATGGTTTTGCAGCAGTAGAATTGTTGGACCCGAACGCGTTGTTACTCGCTCCGAAAGGATTGTTGGTATTGGTTGTTGCGCCAAACGAAGTGCTGCTAGCCCCGAAGGGGTTAGACGGATTCGTCGTTGTATTCGCACCAAAGGCATTGTTTGTAGTATTATTTGCGCCAAATAGACCAATTGACGCACCACCAGTATTCTGTCCTAAAGTTTGGCCGAACCCACCTTGCTGAGCTGTGGAACTTGAACCGAAGATATTCGAAGGCTGAGACGGGTTCGATTGGCCAAAACTGCTTGTAGAGCTAGGTGCACCGAAGAGAGACGTCTGAGCGGGGGTGGTACCGAAGACATTCGAATTGTTTGACGCCGTGAACGGGGCAGAGCCAAAGGTGTTATTAGTACCATTGCCGAACCGTCGATTCTGGTTATAATCCTGCAAGCGCAATTCCTCGTGCGACGATCCTACGTATGCAGGCATGCAACTTATCGACTGAAAGTGATTGGTCCCCGAACCACCACTGGTGTCCTTTTCGACTTGCACGGCGAATGGTGGGTTTGCAGTCCCATTGACGGTGCTCAAATTGTTAGTGCTAGTATTGTTGCTACCACCAAAGATGCCGTTGCCAAAAGCACCTGAAGACTGTGTAGAGGAGAATAGTCCCGTAGCTGGTTGAGCTCCGAACGCAGGCGTTGGGGCCATTGAGGACGACTGGTTGAAAACGCTCGAACCACTTCCAAAGGCAGGTGTACTTGTATTGGTAGTTGCACCAAAACCGAAGGATGTGTTGTTTTGCTGCGGTGTTTGGCCAAAGGAACCAAATCCGGTGGTGTTGTTCTGCTGGTTGTTGGTTGCGTTACCGAAACCTCCTACCATGTGTGTCAATATACTCGCCCATTCATATGCAATTCACACTTACCAAAAGAATTGTTGCTTGCAGGGGTTTGAGCAGGCTGACCGAAGACTGGAGCGGCATTGTTCGCGGTGCTACCGAACCCACCAAAGGCATTCTGATTAGGTTGATTGGTGGTAGTGTTATTATTCGCGTTCCCGAATCCACCAAAACCAGAGTTGTTGGCGCCAAACATTGTGCTTCTATGGAACAAAGCGGAGTGGCCTAGCTTGTGTCTTATGTGATTCAGTACGTGTCAAGACGGCGATGAAGAACTGTCGTCTGAGCGATGAAACGTGTGAAATGAGAGGACGTATGAAGACGTGCGCGAAGCTGCTATAATGGGATACCTCTAGGAAACGATGCTGGTGTTCTAAGCAGTTTCGTCAGCCATATCAAAGCTCCTAGAACTCAATTTTATATCATTTTACACCTTGAAGTATCGCGCGGGCTGCTCCTTCGAGCCATACCACGTCTGAGCTCCTCCAGACAACTTGGTCCTCAGCCGCTGTTCAGGCAAATATGAGTTGTATGTCTGACTCTCGAGGCTCATCAAAAGAACCGTGAAGTGAAGCTTGACTCAGGCGTAGCTTTGGACTGATGTGCAAAATGTGAGAGCCTTGCAGAGCTCGGTCGATCCATAATAATGAAAGTCTAAAGTAGAAGAAGATTATGTACACACTACGTTGTCTGATTTGAAACCTCTCTATGGCAGTGCGATTTGCATGAAAGATGCAATAAGCTTGTCATATCTGTACGAATAGCATTCATGTGGCTCAGGCAGCTCTGAATCGAATAACCTCAGATCTCATAGTAGATAGATTGATCAGTACAACTTCATTTGTGACCGAGAAGGAGGGGACGAGGACAATCTTGCTGGTTGAAACAGCGTCTAGATTGTTCAGCTGAACCGTTCGCTCTGCATAACAGTGCTGGTTGCCCACAAGGTATAGATCTGGAATCGGATCGGCGATAAAAGGATCCTCATTCGAATATGGATAAGTCCACAGCGTGTCTGGCGCGGTAGGAGCAAAGTGACCCCACTTGAGCGTCTCTTCAGCCAATTCTAATGCTTCCATTGCAGCAGCAGTCCCAATATTTTGTTGACTCTCAGGCTCGATTTTTTTCGTAGTAACGTAGTGTCTCAGATCCTCTATAGTTTGTCCTGCTGTGCAGAATGTTTTCCGTCCAGCCAACTGTAGATAGGTCGGATTGGTTGCTAATTCGAGTGTGTGGCCTGCATATACGGCACTGGTCCTGAGCATGATTTTATTTATTGGCTTTTGAGGAAGAGTTGTGTTGGTGGGATCCTGGCCACCAGGAATCAGCACAACATCGATGGATTTACAAACACTTGCCAAAAAATCGTCCAAGATCTCTATCGGACGTGCGTCAAACGTGGCAGAGTCGTAGCCGTATTTCTTGTTCTTGGCCAGTTTTCGGCTCATAGCATCTTCATCAATGATGGGTGCTGCACTGATGGAGTTACCGAGAATAATAAGAGAACTGATGCGACAAACTTTTGTTCGAGATGTAGGTACTGTAAGCTCCCCTGTCAAGTAGTCTGCTAGCATATCTAGAGACAAAGTAGAACCATCCACACTACTGAGTGCAAGGCCGGAAACTGCTACAACGTAATTGTCTTGCTCACTTTCGGCAGCCGCATCGGTAGACCTATTGCTAATACTTGACAACTTTTCTGTTTCTGTCAATACTGGACACGATTCTCCTGAATATAGCACGTCTATCACATCGAATTCTCCACTAGATGTTTCGCTGCCTAGCACTGCCACGATAATTCCAGTGCACAGAGTATGCTCCGTCAATTTGTGTCCCACAATCGTGAGACGCCCACTTTCGTCCTCAAGCTGGATTATATCATTACTGGGATCTCGCCAGACTTTAGAAGGAATTGCTGCCGACAGATTGATATCTGACGCAAGATCATGCAAGACTTGAGGCTTCAAGGGCATCTCTAGGTAAATAGTTCCAATGATCCATGTAAGGCCGCCTTGGACTACATCCAGAACTCGGTACGTAGGTGTTGCATGGGACGCCCAACGCTGGGTAGCAAGCTCTTGCAGTGGAGGTTTGAGAGCGGCAAGTCGCAAGAAGTAGATGTTTGCGTATTGTGCTATATCGATTAGACATATAACTTCAATGGCTTTATGAGAACTTTCTTTGATAATTCCGGTCCACAGCACTCAGTTGAAAGCGCGCGTCAAGGTCAGTCTTCGTTCGACATTGTGAGCGATGCAGTAAATGAAGCTCATCGCCTGTGTTTCTTTCCGAGCTTTCTACTTGTTCAAGTGTCCTTACATCGGACATTACACTGACGTCACTCTACCGTTGCAGCAAGATTGAATGAATGTCACAAGGTTGCTTAGATGAGCTGTCAACGGATCTTCAGAAGATTGGTACGCAAGCTTTTGTAATATTTCGTATCCATACACGGATCTACCTCTTGACTTGAGCTTCGAGAAGTCAACGCTCAGACTCAGGTCCGTGATTACAATACCGAGGTCGGTATTTTGAATGTTGACGCGTGAATACTAGAGTAAGTACGTGTGCGCACGTTGAAGCGCAACTGAACTCAAAACTTAAGAGGCGTTTTCTGCGATATCCCAAATACAACAGGAAGACGTGTGGCACCATCACAATCTTAATCATAGCTAAGACTAGTGACTCTCTACACAATTTGAAGAAGAGCTATGCAAGATGGTAAACGCCTGAAACTCAATCACTAGTCAACAGGGATAATTATACCACATAAGTTTTCCCCTTGTTATTCGAGAGGCCAAAAGTAGACTCTACCAGAATTACCTCATGAATTCACGGAATATTACCAGCTCGTCAATAGCTGTCATTTTCGAGCGCTGATCTAGGCACTCCAGCTTCATTAGGATGTCGTAAATCCATAGCCTCTGCGATTCACAGAGTCTCTCTTTTATTTATGTTGATATTGCAAGAGCTCTTTTAGAATGTTACCAGACTCGCTACCACGATGGCACACCGAGAGGTATGTCCGAACAGTGTCTTTAAGATTGCTCTTGAACCATGTTAAACGCTGCTCATCTCGCTGTAGCATAAAGTGCTATGACCTCAAGAATGATCAGTGTATGAAGCCGATCGCTGAACGATGGTGTGTCCATCCGGAAGACAGTTGCTACGGCTTCTTTGCCTCGCAATTGACATGTGCAAGTGCGGCTGGCATTCACATATCTGGAAATCCTGGCAACAAGAGATCTCCTAGATCATCGATAACCGTAATTCCGTCATCGTCACTACGCAGAGCATCTTCCGAGTGGGAGCTGTTTTGCAATAGAACAGCACGCCAGCCTACACGAGTAGCACCAATACAATCGGTGAGCCATTCATTGCCCACATGCATGCTGCGGAAGTCGTTTGGATTTTCTCCTTTAGCACGCTGCTCTATGACACTCTGAAGAGCGGTATGGAAGATTCTTGGCTAATCTCGTCAGAAGCATAAGTCAGTGCTGGAGGGGCAAATTACGGCATACATCCGGTTTCTCAAACCCACAATTGGATGATAACGTAACGTTGCAGAAGTACTCGCGGATACCCAGTGCAGTCAACACATTCTCGATACGAACATCAGAATTACTGATTACGCCCAGTATTGTATCTGGTCGAGAATGCAGTTGTTTGAGAACGGTAGATACATTGGGGCGAAGAGTGTAGCCTTCTCGCCCTTCGAAACGCTCAATGAGGGCATTTATCAATGTGTCGTTGGGTGTCTCAGGAGAGAATGTGAGGTTGATCACTTCCGTCCACCACGCTCGTGTGGCTGAGATGCGAGCCTCGAGCGTGTTTTGCCATGCAGAAATACCAAAGTTTGGTTTCGACTTGCGGGTCTGCTTGATCGCTGCTCTCAAGCGACTTGCCAATTGCTTCTGATCATATGAACATGGGAAATTGAGCTGTTGAGCAACCTGTAGGTATTGTAACGGCACAGGGTCCTTGGGATGGACAAGTGTTTCCCATGCATCAAAGGAGATGTACTTCAAAGTCTTGTGCCTCGACATTTAGTGATGTTCCGGTATCTGCTGGGCCCAGACAATCTTACTTGCTCAACAGAGCAATGCCAGTGGACATCCAATCGGTGCCGAGGTGGAAGTGCTGTGCAAAATAGACGCAGCTTACTCACACGAGTCGCACGCTGAGAACTGCATGCTCATGTGTGTCTCATTATACACTTGGAGCAGCAGTGATGGCTCCCCGGGTAGAACGTAGCCAAGGCATAAGCATAAGAGATTGGGAGCAAATCAATGGCAGGCAGATGGTTTCAGTGACGGGAACTCCGCTTCTCCCGGTCAGCCATCAACGCATAGAATGACATATGCATCTGCGACCGTACCCACACTCTAGTGCTTAGAACGTATCGCACTACCTCCGTCAACGAGATCTCAACCATGTCTACGTGCTGTTCACGCGAAGGCTGACATTTTGTTATTTCCCGTTCAGCTGATTTGCGTAATCCGTTAACAACCAACCTTTCCTGACAACATCCAAGCATTTTGAGTACAATGGCGAACCAATACCCGACTCCAATATCAATCGCAGGCTCATATGACGATGGCGAAGGACTAAACAAGAGGCCAAGGACTGAGCAGGAGCATGACAATTATGTTCGCAGCGCGTCCACGGATGAGGAAATGACCAGATTGCTTCGGGAGAGCTCACTGACCCGGGAATCTACAGGACTTGGCACCCCAGGACGCGGAAACATTTCAGGCGTACCGTCCTTCGATTGTGTGGCTACTGAGCAAGAATTATCAGTATGGGGTTACATGGTGTCCGAGTCGAATCCTTCCTTGTCCTTTCTTCTATCTAAAGAATCTCGTTGCGGTAAAGGCAAGAAACGACAAAAACATTCTTTCGAGGCTGGTACTTCAGCCGAAGGCGTAACGCTAAAGGACTATAATGGGGACAATATCGCGAGCTCGGGATATCTCCTCGGTCGAGACTCTGAATGTGATGTTGTTATCAGTAATCCACAGCTCTCGCATCGTCATTGTGTGATTTTCAAGATCAATTCACAAGTGAGTGAACTTGAAGCTCAAGGACCGGTCAGTGTCCGTCAGCGTGTCTATCTACAAGATATCAGTGGACGTGGCACGTTTGTGAACTCTACCATAGTCAAGCAGAATGAAATCAGGGAGTTGCACAACAACGATCAAATTTCACTGACAGAGAAAGGACTCGTTTGGGTATACCGTCGTCCCCATACCACGGCTCATAGATCCTTTGAGCAGCGCTTCAAGTCTGGGCGCACAATAGGAAAGGGCCATTTTGCAGAGGTACATGAGGTTGTGGAAGCTGCTACTGGTCAAAAGTTTGCAGCCAAAATTATCAAGAAGAAGCTTGTCACAAAGAACGAGAGCTTTCTGCAAGAGATTGGGCTGTTAATGTCATGCACACACCCATTGATAACCTGTATACGAGATGTCTTTGAGACGGATGCTCACATTTATTTGATTCTCGAACTTGCTGCTGGAGGAGAATTATTTGATAGAATCATACAAAAAGGCCACTTTTCGGAACAGGAGACAAAACACATCTTTCGACAACTCTTCTCGGCTCTTTCATATCTACACGCACATAACATCGTACATCGCGACATCAAACCGGAAAACATCCTGCTGACAACGTCGGATGAGTTGGAGATTCGATTAGCGGACTTTGGACTCGCGAAAATCATTGGCCATAAAAGCGCTTCATCCACGCTTGCCGGCACGCCGTCTTATATTCCTCCAGAGATGCTCACTTCGCCCCAATCCGGACGCTCGATTCCCTTCTCCAATAAAGTTGATTCTTGGAGTGCCGGTGTAGTGCTATATATTTGCCTTTGTGGCTTCCCACCTTTTTCGCAGGAACTCGCGCCGCCTCCTCTCAAGACACAAATCAAAGAAGGTCTGTACCAGTTCCAACGACCGTACTGGGACTCTGTCAGTGACCTCGCAATTGACTTGGTGCAGAAGCTACTGACCGTCGATCCTGAAGAGCGCTATAGTATCGCGCAAGCAATGCAACATCCGTTCATGTCTAATGAATCGGAGGACAAGATGAAAGATGTGTCAAATGTCCAAGTAAGACAAGGGTTGAAACGACAAAGAACTATGCTTTCCGAAATCGGCAGGTCGCAAAAGATGCTGTAAGGGAAGTGTCGAGTCTGTAACCTGTCACGATAGATTGTGCCCACGCTATTCGTGTCTCGGGCTGCTCAGCATCGTTACATGACAGGAATGAATACTTTCTGGTGTGACGCATAAATTTTTTGAGAATGTGTAGTTTACTGTAATACTGCTGCCTTCTGTTTTGTTCACATAGCGTCAAAGACAGAACTTGCACTTTTGTATAGATTGAGTCAACTTTTGAAAAATCTCGTAGACGTATCATTGTCAACTTGTTGTAAAAAAACAATTGAATTCTATAGCCTGTCTTCAATTGCAGGTTTGAGCAGACTGTGCAGATTTTCATGCGCATTGAGTCTTCGTACCGGTGAGCAGACAAAGACTACACTAAGTATAGATGCACAGGAACAAGTCGACAAAATCATTCGAGTCTTCTCAAAAAATGGAGATGTCGTACAATCTACAAATCAAACATGACTTTTTCACGACCCTTTGTCGTCAGGTGTAGTCGGGACATGTAATCGTCCCTATTGATGTAGCCTCCACACATGCGTCTATTTGAACCTGTGAACGATGCTCGACCATGCAATACCCGCCAATTATCAAAGATGAGAGCTTGGCCTGGCTTCAGTGGGAAAATGAGCTGTTCACTGGGTCGAGAGAGGACACCTTCCCAGGCTCTCAGGGCGTCGTAAAAGTCTTCTACTTCCGAATCGTCATGCCACGTTGTCATTGTGCTGCGATCGTCATTGTTGTATCGAATTTGATAGAGCATTCCCGTAGCTGGGTCATGATTGATGATTGGAAACGCATGATTGCCTACGCTCGGACGAATACACTTGTCCACATCGCCTGCAGAATGCGTGGGGACACGAACCCTGGACAATGTACTGTACGCTTTTGGGTTCTCCGCACGCAGCGTCTTGGCAGCCTTGAAACCATCGACTAGGAGTGACTCACCGCCGGTTCCATCGAACGATAAAATGTGAAACATTTGTAGGCCAATGGGATCGGAGAAATACGTGGTGTCCGTGTGCGGCTTCAATGCTATATTCGTGTAAGCTGTGTCTCCGTGCTCCATGTTTGGCGTGAAATCATGCAATCCGCCATAGTGCGTCACTCTAAGGAACGCAATGCGTTCCAGTAATCCCTGAGTCGCTTCCGGTGTAGCTGGCGTGTTTTGCACAAACGCAAAGCCGAATTTGGCCACCATCGATAGCCATTGTCCGACACCAGCATCATCACGCATGACAGTCTCATACTCAATACTCGGCATGTCGCTGACAATCTCATTCCCCCACAAACTCTGCGCCTCTGTAACTGGCTTTTCTAGCACTGGAGAGTAGCTGTGATGGTGCAACCAATCATAAGGGTAGAAGCTCTCGTGACCATCGTTGTTCCATATTATTCGAAGTCCTTCAGCTTCTGCGGTAAAGGAAGAGGGTGCGATGTCTTGTGGAATGGCAGCAGTATCGAGCAATCGTTGATTTGTGACTTCGTGAAAGCAATTTTTCGAACGGCAATGGTCTCGCAGCCATATATGATGATAACTGCTGGTCTTTCCGTCTTGTTCCCACGGGATATTGATCTTTCGCTCGCTTCGTGAGATTTGATGTTGCTTGGACGGACAATAGACCGATCTCCAGGTTTTCGCAGTGCTGAATGCTCGAGCGAACCTCTTGCCCAACATATCAGCTCAAGTACTATAGGAAATTCGACACCAAGATTAGAAACTACTTTGCTGACGAGTACGTGGCCGCACGACCTGTTCGTTGTTCAATCGTGTCAATTGACGCTGGTATGATGAATTCGCTAGATTACACGCTATAGTGGAGACAAAATTTATGGGGCTCACTCACAATATATGTTCATGTGTAGGTAGATAGGTGGTCATGTTCAAGTACCGCTAAGCTACTCATTCGGTGATACGTGTCTTGATCAAGGCTATGATAGATGCTTAAAACATGTGTGAGATGAAGATGATTTGGTCATAGGACATGATATCAACTGCCATACCAATCGTCCTTTCATGTTCATTCACTTTTGATGTCAGTCGATCTAGAGCTCGCTGTGAAATGGTTCACTGACTGGAATTTCGCCACTCTTCACAATGGTCACCTTGAGAGCTGGTTTGTCTCCGGGCAACTTCTTCACCTTTTCGATGGCATCAACCACGTTCATACCAGAAATGACTTCGCCAAAGACTACGTGTCGTCCATCGAGCCAAGAAGTCACGACTGTCGTGATGAAGAACTGACTGCCATTTGTGTCTTGCCCTGCGTTGGCCATAGAAAGAAGGCCTGGTCGGGTGTGCTTGAGCTTGAAGTTCTCTATACACGAATAAGCATCGATGGCACTCTTGTTGCATTACAGGTTAGAGTCTGCCTTACCATCAGGGAATTTTTCGCCATAGATACTTTTACCTCCCGTACCATCGCCTTTCGTAAAGTCGCCCCCTTGTATCATGAACTTTTCAATCACTCTGTGGAAAGCGGAACCTTCATATCCGAATCCCTTTTCACCAGTACATAGGGCCCGGAAATTCTCTACAGTCTTGGGCACGGTTTTACCATATAAGCCAAACTCAATTCGACCAAGAGTGTCGTCGCCATGAGTAACGTCAAAGTAGACCTTGTTCGTAATTAGGGGGCCAACGTCTGCACAGATGCCCGTGAGCAATGTGGCAAGAGTAAAAACGATACCGGTAATCTTCATCTTCTCTGACGGTCTTTGACAGAGGGAGGAGGTGGTTTAAAAGATTCAACAGGCGCTCGTCCAACTAGTGTTTATGGGATTACACAGCAGCGCGACGCGTGAACAAGCTGAAATGACAATTGTGTTTCAAACGACGTTTTCGGCTAGACCCAATGAAACCAAAGATGTGCGTGCTGCATGATTCAAATCTTATATGTTAGCAAAACCATAAGCACGTCCGAGGCCCCTGCCGCTGAATTGCTAGGATAGAGCATTAATCTTTTTGATCTGATAATCATGGTTTAGTATTTAGCATAAAGAATACAGATCATATATATATACTTTAGATACATTGCGTTACATCTACACATCGAGTGGAGTCACAGTGTAAGCGCAAGATTATGCTACATTTATGTACATGAACATCCAGACAAGGCTGCTTAGCGACATCATGGTGTCAGGCCATGGAGTAACTCTTCCATATCTGGTGCAGACGGCAATGAAGGTCCTTAGACAGTCCTCGTAGTATGGTAGTGAGGCAAGATGTTTGAGTCGCCTCCATGTACCATATCAAGAGGTGGAGCGCTAGATAGTGCCTCCAGTCCAGATTCATCAGATTCGAGTCCGGGAGAAGAGGCTTGAAGTTTCACTCTCTCTGTGTGGGCATCATCTCTGTGAGGCACTACTTCTCGTGTCACAGGTGAGATCTGCAGCTCCTGTTGACGACTTTCATCTGCCAAATCAGACAGGGCGCCATTGAGAATCTGTAAACGTGGCACGCGCGGTCTGAGCGAGTAGTCTTGCTCTTCTTCACCACCACCAGAGGGCGGCACAGATGGTAAAAGTGTCGCTTCTATGGCTTGTAGAGCATGTTTGGATAGGGGATAAACCTCTTCTTGAGAAATCTGATCCGACTCATTCGCGCCAGCATACACTTGAGCCGAATTTGGAAATACGATAGGTTGTTGTGCCAGAATTCTGGAAGCTGAAGCACCATCACTAGCGGAAGATGAATTTGCCGATGCACCTATACTATGCCTCGACCGCGTTCCTAAGCTAGCAGGAAGCTGCGGTCCAGAGTGCTCAATGCGTGTGGTGACGTGCTGCCTCGTCCCAAGCACAACCTCGAAGACTACACAGTGTACTCCCTTTTCTCTTTTGACGGCATCAGTCTCCAAGATATGTGATCCAGACTCAATTCCTGTGTGGTCGCTAGAGTCGGCCATATTGGGTGCAGTACCACTTTGCCAGACTGTCGATCTTCCGTTCAGATCGAGTAAAACTTCTACAAAATACCTAAACGAAACAGGGCCAGCTGTTTTGGTCGTTGGAAAAGAGTCAGGCGGGATACGGAGCCGTACTGTGACTTTGTAATCAAGAGCGACAGGGTCAATCAATAAAGGAAGAATACTTTGAGCCAGGTCTTTGCGAAACGACTGCGGTGCCACATCGTTCGAATCGAACCGGGAGAGCCGATAAAGCGTCGCAATCGTTCCGTGCATGTTTTTGATAGGTTGAACGTGCTGGATGTGTATATTCAGAGTTATTGTTTCTCCTTTGATAAAGCCACCTTTGGTCAGTTGAACGCTTGCCTTTACACGCCTGGTCCCATTCCGTTGTCTTGAACCTTGCTCGGTTTCGATGTGCCGGGTTTTCGAAACCAGTAAGTGACTGATATCTATCGGCTCCAAGACCGTTATGTCTTTACTACAAGAGAATCTCCCACGAGTCTTGATAGTGCTGTAACGTTGATGCTCACATCTTATGGTGTAAGAAATCGATCCACGACCAAAATCGAGCGAAGACGGGAGGGACTGGAGTGGTAGCGAAAACTCGAATTCGAAGACATGCCGCCCAGCTTTCATGACTGACTGCTGAAATCGTGGCGCTCTTTTATCGGGTGCTTGGTTAACGGCTGATTCAATCGTGTCCCGAGGCTGAACACTCGAAGCAGATGATCCATCTTCCACAACAGGAACAGTCAACACTTGTTCTTTACCGGCTTTTGTGCTAGCGCGAACGGACAATGACTTGCCGTGGAGCAGTACGTCTTGTTGAAAAAGAGGTGTTGTGACAAAGGCTTTTCCAGTACCGAGTCTGATCTGACCACGGAATCGCAGAGAAGTATACAAAGTTTTCGTGTCCTTAAGAAGAAGGAGATTAACCTTACCACGCACCGAATCTCCCGGTCCATAGATTTTATGTGGTTCATCGAGCTCAATGTAGAACTCATCCGCTTGTGAACCAAAGAATTGCTTGATCTTCGATAAAGAGAATCGAGAAGATTGTCTCTCATCGTCGGAACTTCCCAAGGATGCGTCTTGAGTATCAGGACTCATTTGTATAAGGCCTTTTGTCAGCACTCTGCAATCAAAGATGCATGTTTAGAGCATTGTATACGAGCCCTTCGAATGTGGCATATGCGTAGATTAAACAGACTATTCGAACAAGGGATAGTTGGGATTGTATGCGGTCAGTTGAAGGACACGTAAAACCCGAATTCACTGAGACCCATCAAAGCACGGCGACTTAAATTGTGCGGAATGGTTTGAGTTCCGGGTTGAAGGCCTCGCAATCGCTGTAAATATGACTGGGCGAGGTGTTAACAGCACTGTGAGATGTATGTGCTCAGGCTTGATGCGATGACAAATGTAATATTGATGGACAGTGGAAAGAAGCACTTCAGAACCGTTGAAGAGATCGTTTTGGTGCACAGAACAACATGTGTATCATGAAGAAACCCAGTGCGTGTCACTGTCGCGGGTTTAAGAATAGCTCTGTATATTAAACGGTCGATTGAAATATTCACGACATCTAGAAGATCGCCCAAAGTGTTGCACAGCCAGCGCTCGTATGCCAGATACGAGCCTCGCGCAATACTGACCGTCACTGGATGATCAGCAGCAACCAGCAGCTTGAACACCGCAAGAAGGAAAGCGACATCACGACGCTCGTGGCCGTTTAGTGCTTCTCATCGTGCAATCTTTAGGGTAGATCGGTGCTGAAGAAAGATCGTCAGATATTTGAGACTGTAGAAAGCTTCACAAGCCTTGAGTCGTCTTTGAGATCAGTAATAGTATGCTGAGAACAGGTGTGAGATTATGCTCCAGTCTGCCGGGGCTCACGCGAAGCTACGCTCAAAGGACAATACCCGAAAAGACAGGTATGAATGAAGTAGTCCGGGCAGACAAGTACTTATCGACCTCAGCTACTATTGATTCACCGGAAATGTTTCTTAACAAGATCGGCCGCGATTCATCAAGTGTCGCTAACAAGATCCCTACATGGGACAAACTCTTTACCATGAGTAGTACCGAATTCAAGGATGCAGGCCTTAGCGTTAGACAGAGAAAGTGAGTTCTCTAGCTCGCAACCACTTATATCGGCTAACCAGAATACAGGGTTTGTCATTGTAATCGCCAAGAGAGTTGGACGCTAAGAACATAGTACATACTCAGATGGACAGAGAAATTCAGGCAAGGTGAAGAACTAAAACCTTTGCCCGTAATGAGAAAAATTGGTGGTAAGATATCTGAAGCAGTTGTTCAAGCTCGAGTTAATAAATTAGGTGGTGAGAGAAAGAGAAAGGCAGCTGGTAAGCGTTAAGCTTAATTGCGAATGAATTATATATATCCTTTCGTGCTCAAAAGGTCTAGCCAGCCTCTACTTAAAGGCACAATCCTTTCTACAACCATAATTATACAGTAAACGTCAAAGCTACGAGTTTCAATTCATGGATCACGATGATTCGGTGTACTTGGAACAGTTCCTTGCAATTCAGATATCCCTGATTCCACAGCCCCCGTGATCAACTTCCTTTCGGAAGGCACTTGATACGTGCTGAATCTTGGGTTGACGTTACTCACAGGTCTACTTCTATCTCGACATGGAAGAGTACTCAGAGCTTAATTTGTTACGCGTAAGAGACTGGCAAAATAGTCGAGAAGTGTGTCACAGACTATAAACAAGCACAAAGCGTCTTGTACAGGTCTAGCAACGATATCGTGCTCTTCCAAACGAAGAACGCTTTACTTGTTTGTAGCCTCTGAGCAAGACGAAACGTCTCAAAAGCTGACGACTCTCGATGTATGTGGTCAGATGCTCATCGATTGGAACCGCCTTTGGGACTAGATTGTGTATACGCGGCGGTAATTTACATCCAGGTGTCGACTTGTGAGTATGTGATGAATCATACAATCGAAGAAAGAAATTCATTGTGGTGTGAGGGCACTAGCCGAGGAGTGCCATTGACTGCTACCCACGATGACTTGTCATTGGCTCGTACAAAAAAGCCACCGGCACTAGATCTTGTGAATTCGGCATAGTGGCCAAGATCTTCTATATATTAAAATGTTATGATCATGCTTGGGACATTGAATGCTCATGGCCGTGTATCTGAAGGACGGATCAAGGGAGAATTGAACCACCAGATAAATTTAGCAGAGTATGGGTCTGTCTTGTGCGTAATGTGTTGTGCAGTCATTTGATTCGTAAGATCATCTGAGCCTTCCTTGCGTGAACAAGGAGTACAATGGGAACAATCAAGATTGCCTACGTGGTCTGGTGGTCTCATTGCTAGAATGCTAGCTTAATAAGGGGCTGTTCCGCAGACCAAATCACGTTCACACTACTCTCGCTCCACGTTCTAAACACATCGGAAATCCAATCCACAAGCAACACAATTGCAAGCAACCTTTGCTAAGCTCGACTGACAAAACGTCATCATCATCCGATGAATATCGCAACAAGTCCATCTCGTGACTCTTTGAATTGGCAGCGAAGTTATTCAAGGTGTGCCATAACAGGCAAACATAAGGAAGAGAGTATAGAGACATTCCCACCCAATGACCTCACATTCCTTCAAGATACGAGGTGAGTATTTGCTTACTGCAAGCAGAACAAGACTGATACATCTTAGGCCAAGGCCGCGGCAAGCCAAGGCAGTCGGAAGAATGCTTCGTCTTACTGCGCACGGCAGAGTGGCAGCCAAGAAGGACAACTTTATTGAGAGCGAGACGAAAGTGAGCTATGTAGGCCTGCCGGTACAGGAGCAATTTTTGTGTCTTGCGGCACCTCGTCGATCGAGCTGTGCAGTCGACTATATGCCGTTCGTACCGCTTGTCCCGGGCTCGTCAGAGTCCAAAGTCAAATACCGCAAGTGGGCTTTTGAAAAGGTTGAAGCAGACCCAGTAGGAGTCCGTTTGCAGAAACCTCGTTCCCTGGTAGAACTAGGAATTGTTCCGAGACTGATCGATACTTCAGATGAAATGGCGCGTAAGCTCCGACGGGTTCGCAAAACGACCTCTACTGGCTCCGGACGATTCAACTTTGCGCAGTATCGGAACCTTACTTTCGAGCCACTGTGTGCCCAAGTATAATTTTCGTTGTACAATTTGATTTTTTTCGAATGCAATTTACGATAATAAGTCTCAATAATTACATGGTAGTATGAAGATTCACAAGAATTGAATCATGTTTTCATTAAAATGTGGGTTTCCACATGAGTGAGATCCCGGAATACGCTAATCTGCTACGCATGCATGGCTGATTGCATGGATGCATAGAAAGAAGGCTCCAAGGCTCCACAGTACTTGGCCAGGAAGCGCTTGGAGCCGGCCAGAAGGCGCCCATGTCTACCAGGAATTTGAGGTTGTGATTGGTGGTCATCCGACTGATCCTTTGCCAGAGGGTGAGCATGACGAATCAGGGGGCGGCCCTTGCCATATCATTTAGTGGCTGAGGGTCCAGACAAGAAGAGAGACAAGGTAGTGGTCGCCATGTTTGCTGCCTTCTGCCTGCGTTGCTGCTTTCTCTAGACTCCGAGCAGATGTTTTCCGCCGTCCCACTTTATCGTGGACAGCCGACCGGTACACCCGTCTCAGTGTTATCCCCTGCCTATCCACAATTAGCTTTGTGCTCCAACTTTTATTGCGCCTTTTGCCTGATAATTCCAATTTATTCCCCATCTCACCAAATTATTTTCCTTCCCACAGTTACGACCTTCCTTCACAATCTGCTTCATCGACGCAGATCAGCAGATCCTCTGACGGTATTTGCTGCTACGTCTTTCTTAGAGCTGCAGAAACACGAACCTACGAATACAAGAGAAGAAGTGCGAACTCAGATGCACCTCCATCAGTAACCTTCACTGTGACCTACCAGGGATCTTCAGCATCTTACAACCTTTTCACGACACTATGACAAATACACAATCTTTACCCATTCAGCCACCGCCCGCGAGAACCTCTCGACGAGTTTCTATGAGCAGTGAGAAAGCGCTATCCAATTCTATAGTCAAGTCTGCATTTGAGCCTTATCCCTCACAATCTGTACCGCTCAATATGAACTCTACAAACACGAAGAAAAAGGTCCGACGACCTTCAGAGACCGCGCCGGTGCTTTGTCAACATTGTGGAAAGGTTTGTCCATCTTCTTCCTCTCGTCTGAAAAAAAGACATGCTCATTCTCGTCTCGCAGAACTACAAACATCAGCAATGCTTGGTCAAACATCTGTAACGCATCGCAAGTTTGCTCAAGATTGTCAAAACTAACCATCTTTGTGTAGATGGGAGCATTCGCCTTACTGGGGATCAATCCCGAACTCACAGCCGCTTTCCAAGCATCAGAAAGTGCAGCTGTTGGAGACTGCCAGTATTTTATGCAAATTAAGTGGCAGCCCGAATCTTCTCAATGGCCACTCTCTCTCACCTTCGCCCTTTGGCAACTCTCAATTGTCGACTAGTGATTTCAATACGCGCGCCTCGGGTATCATTCTTGAAGAGGATGACGAGGATGACGACGACGAAATGGATAGTGGCGAAGGCGACAGCTCACCACGAGAACAATCTAGCGAGACCATGGAAGACGACGATGATCAAGAAATATTCGGACGCATGGATCAGTAAAACTGCAAGAGGACACTGCAACCCTGTCATACTGTCTGTCTGTCTGTCTAGCTACCTATACACGATCATGGTCAACTGGCTAAATGAACTTTGTCCAGCATTGCTCATTGTAGTATATCAATTTTCT
The DNA here is from genome assembly GCA_000836195.1 of Taphrina populina JCM 22190. Classification (NCBI taxonomy): domain Eukaryota; kingdom Fungi; phylum Ascomycota; class Taphrinomycetes; order Taphrinales; family Taphrinaceae; genus Taphrina; species Taphrina populina. Next base: position 28,257 of record DF820144.1, read on the forward strand.
GCTCTTGCCACAGATTTGCCCAGGAGATTCACGTGGTAGAGTATACCATCGCAGGCCTTGTAGCTGTTTTATGTGAAGGCCTATGGTGAGCGGCTCTTCGTTGTGTCTTTTCTTTGGGTAGTCATACATACTGTTGCATTCCGTCACCTGTCAGATGCTGCTGCTGGTTGCACAAAAGCAAAGGTCACCTTACAGTAAATCACGTGTGTAGTATTGCACTCGAGAGCCACAGGGACACGTGCAAATGACAAGTTTGTGGAAATTTTGTTCACAAACTTCAGAGTCAGGAATCGATTCACTGTCGTTGCAGGTCAATCTGCGAGCCCATAGGCAAGGATGCAACAAGAAGAAAACCCGGAAGATGTTCAGATCAGCGACGATGAAGTCGAAGAGCTCATCGAGGAAGCATCAGATGCTGACCAGGCCATGTCGGACGGAGGAAATGAGATTGATGACGATGCCGAGTCGCAGGCGGATATGGATCAAGATTTACAAAACTTCGAAGACGAATCGATACAGGGCTTCTTCGAGCACAAAGATGCCGTCTTTTGTGTCGCTCTGAGCCCGTCGCGCAATGATTTGTGTGCTACTGGGGGCGGCGATGAAGTTGGCTATTTATGGTCGATCAATACTGGGCGAAAATTGGCCACCTTGAATGGACATACAGATTCCATCACGTCTGTCGAGTTTTCTTCCAATGGCAAGTTTTTGGCGACCGCCGGTATGGATAGCATGATACGAATTTGGAATGTGCAAGATCCAACCGCACCTACATGTGATGTTGTCCTCGATGCAGGTAGCGAAGTGCTATGGATCAGTTTCCATGCATCTGGTGGAGCTCTGATTGCAGGTGGTACAGACGGTACTGTTTGGATGTGGAATATCCCGAAAGGATCGGTGATGAATGTCTTTGCTGGTCACACGTCCTCGTCGACGGATGGCCGCTGGGCGACCGACGGAAAGTCGTTTACGTCCGTCAGCGACGATGGCACAATCATACAATGGGACCCGAGGAGCGGACTGCCCATGAAACGTATCGAGACTGCCCATGATGAGCGGCTCACTGGAGGGGAAGAGGGTTGGAACGTGATCGCGCTGGACCCGACTGCCAATATTTGTGCGGTCGGATCGTCCGAAGGCAAGGTTAAAGTGATTAACTTGACGACCGGTGTACTTCTCGCTAGTCTTGAGGCCCAGACGGATTCTATTGAAGCTATCGAGTATGCCACCACTCAACCGCTCCTTGCCATTACATCAACGGATGGCTCGATAGCACTATACGAAGTTCCTACACTCAAGTTACGCAGTATCCTTCGCCATGATGATGCCGTTGTCGGGATGCATTTGGAACCTGGCACATTCAATCTCTTTACCTGTTCTGTCGACAGGACTGTACGTCGCTGGGACACTCGCACGCTGCAAGAATTGAATCGTTGGCACGGTCATCAGGATGCCATTCTCTGCATGGCTGTTCAGCAAGGTGGACAGAAGGTGGTAACTGCCGGCGATGACCAAAGTGCTCTCGTGTTTGCACCTTGATGCATATGACAATAGAAGAGGTTTCAACTTTTTCCACTCTTTTCCCAGGCATAGGCCCGGACTAGCTACACACATTCGCTTGTGTTCGGCATGCATTTACAAATCTAATGCTTGCTGCATTGATCAAACTCGCTAAACCTCGGATTTGTATACTCTGAGTCTGCGCAAGCAGAGGGGTCCAACGCGGAGCATCGGTCAGCTGTAGAAGCTCCGTCAGCCAAGGCTTTCCACTTTAGCATAAATCGGTGTTTATTCGAGACGTTTAAGCATAAAATAATATAGACAAATTATTGTGATACGCAGGGCTCTTTACAAACATATCTTGACAGCTTTGATATGTGTGGCTGTTGTGTTGACATTTTCCCCACTATGCTTCTTTACGTGAATCACTGCTTCTCGAACTATTCCTAGGCAACAGAATTTCCACTAAATTCATTTGTCCATTATCAAAGTTGACTCTTGTGACAGTTGCGAAAGATTTCCTCTGAAAACTGTTGCTATCAAGCATGACTACGTCGACTGGTGATATGTGGTAGAACCCAGTTTCTGCTCATACAATTTGTATCCCAGATAGCGTTTGGCACTACATATTGAACGATTGGGGGCAACACACAAAGACTTGCACATTATCTCGAGAGTCATCCTATTGTCACTAGTCTAACGGGCGAATAGACACTGCGAGATGCCAACACTATACGTGCAACGAGTCTGGCGTCATGATGTTACCCGGCAGCTAAGGACAAGAAATGACATCAATTGCTGTTTTTTCATCCTTGTTTGCACCGCCACGAGCCATGTGCGCGTGCAGTTGCGGTTTCCCGAAAGCTCTGGTGATGGCGTGGCTGGAGCGCTACAAGTCTTGGGCTCAAGTGTTTTTCCTTCTCCCGTCCCGTTCGACGCGCCATTGCCACGATACCTTATCGTGGCGCAAATCGTGGCTCGACCATGAATTCTTTTCGAGAGTCAGACAAGGCCCGCGCCACGATCAAGCGGAGAAAGTGTCAGTGCGTTGTATTGGCCCATTTGACAAACGGGCTTTCTCTTGGTAAGCTTCGTGAGCAGTGTGCGTATGCAACAGAAAGAGGTCATCCAAAAGATTGACTGGCTGAGTGTGCTTGCGCGAGCATGATATTTCGCTATCGTATGCATCGGTAGATGCTTCGAGGAGATGACTGTATTTTTTCTTTCTTGGCGGCAATAAGAAAGATTTACCACACAACCGGGTCCTGTCAAGTTTTGCCACGCTTCACTCTTTCTGTCTCTCGTGTAAGTGGATTTTCGTATCGTATTTTTTCTGAGGTTCTAGACAAGGAAGAGAGGTCTTTATAAAAAGTTAAGGCAGAAGTGGTCACATCATGCAAGAAAAGAGCATGGATGTCTGAACTCTTGGGGATAGATGAGGGCACGGTCCTCATACTTTTATACGTGTCTGCCTTTCCCCCTGAAAAAGGAGTGATGCTTGTAGTGGGGTCCCGATTCTGGCAATATCGGCTCCAGGCTGGAAAGTGGCAAGGGAAACACTAAGAATTTAATCTAGGTTGAATCTCGAGTGATATTCTGCAGGGATGTGCCCGAATAAGCTCTTACTCTCTACATGGCATCCCAATACGAGCACACTTCATGACATACACGACATGTGCGTGTGAGCGTGGAAGGATCAGCCGGCTAGACTTTGCCACAATAGTCAAAAAGGTCAGCACGAGAGTCCGTATTTGATGTAGATTTTGTCTGAGCACTAGATGATGACAGGTGAAAGAAAGAGCAGGGTACCAGGGATAAGAGCATGACGGCAAGTACCCAGCAGGAAAGCGCATGCGGCCGCAGCTGATGGAAAACGTGAGCTGCGCCCATGCGAGCGGCAAATGCGCCACAGAGGATGGTGGGCCGAGGATCTTCGCAAGTCGCAGAGTGATGTGGCTCGTCCACGCAGATGCTGGCCACTGATCGCCCACTTTGGGTATTGAGACAACTTTGTGTCTGTCATTCTTTTTCGGGGCAAACACAAAAACCATCTTGTCTTGCTCACCAGCCGCAGCAGCGTTCCATCCCGCTACTCACCCAGGACTCTTACTGTCTCTCCCTCTCTGGCTCAATTAGCTTCTTGAACTCACTGCTCACTTTTCTCTCTCTTGGATCGTTGAGCCAGGAAACCCTCATTTTCAATTCACGTCCGTGCTACAATGACAATAATGGATGAGAAGATCCGTCCGGGAGCAGAGGTCATGTCGACCTTTCCTCATGCTGGCGTCTCACCGAACCCTGCATCAACACTGACCTGGCCAATGAGTTATAGTTCCCCTGCACAGTCATTCGATCGCCCGACTATGCCTTCACTACAGGTACCCACATCCTCCTCTATTGGCACTCGCTACGACCCAATACGCAACGATCAACGCGGTCATTCTCCAATGTCACCAGTTCTACAACTACACGGTGACGAGAGTGCAACGGCGAAGAGGAAGAGGCACGACCAGATCTCCGAACAATCTCTCATGTCCAACAACCCAAAAGAGGACAATTACACGTTTCGTTATGAACCACAAAAGGTCGTTACTCCTACGAATTCATTACAAAGTGGCAAAAGGAATCATGTCTGCGATATCTGTGGAGCGACCTTTACTCGACAGCACAATCTCAAGTCGCATTTCTTGACGCATACGTCATCGAAAAAAGAATTCATCTGCGCTGACTGCGGCAGTGAATTCCGTCGTTCACACGATCTCAAACGACATCAAAAGTTACATACGGGGGAAAAGCCATTCGCCTGCACCACTTGTGGTCGACGTTTTGCACGGGCGGATGCGCTCGGACGTCACACTAAATCTTCGAGCGAGACGGGATGTGTCAATAGTCGCAAAGCGCCGAGTGATCCCGGAAGTTCTGTAGAAGCGCAACATTCCTTCCAATTGGTCTCTCCGATCGACTCTTACTCGAAATCGGATCACGGCCACGGTGATGAGCAACATGAAACCCATATGCATTCTTCTGATGCCGACATGACTACGCATCACTCCCCTCTCGAGCCTCGTTTCCCTACCTCCGTACCTCGCAATTCAGACAACCCTGCAACGCAAGAACGCGCAGACGGTCACTATAAGGAAGGAAATAATTTGGCGTCCTTGCCTCCCTTGAGCACTGGATTTCCATTTGACCACAGTCAGTCATTTGCGAATCCTTCAAGCACAAGAGGCCACTTGATGACCGTGCCACGATTTGGACCGCCGGCAGCTTTTGACGCAAGACCTCCTACTCATCCACTGAGTTTCGATCGTGGTTCCTCCCACGACCACAGCAATGTTCAGCCACTTCGACCGGCCCCAGTTGCGCAGTCCATGGTGCCGTTGCAAACTTATCGTCAACTGGAGGCTGAGCACCAAGCAGCCATGGAGCGCATACGTCATTTCGAACAAGATCAAAATTGATTCTGAGCACGTCATGCATGTGTATCGTTGCCTTGCACCACGTACAAGAAAAAAGTTTTTGGAAGATGTCATCCATATCGGGACTGGATGACTACAAGGTTTTTTTTTTACATATAACCAGATTACTCTTGTAGAAATAAGCTTAATTGCACGAACCGATGAGTTTGCCAATGATCATTGGACCGTGGTTGATTGCCACAGTGGTTGTACATGCAGTTTTACGACGACCCCAAGCTCGCGTACACGATTGAGGTGAGTGGGGACGGATGTAGGACATGACAAGACTCACACGGAAAAGTCTGCAAGCATGATGATGTATGGCAAAGTCAAAACGTCAATTTCGCACGGGACTTTGTCCTGAGTTTGTCATTTCCCGCGAATGGAGCACGATAAGAGGATGTCAATCAGGGCGAGCCAGCTTACTATGGCCAATCAAAACACGACCATAGCCACTATAGATATTGTTAGGCATGGAAACCCATTTCAAGTACGTCCGGCAGCACTGCAGCCAGATATTGAGCAAATCAATCACAGGAGACTTACCTCAGCAGCAACGGCGAAAACGAAAAGAAATCTTTGGAAAGATTCTGCGGCGTTTCGGATTCTCCGTCTTTGGAACTTTTTCCTTTCGTCCATTGAACCCCCCTTGTTTCTTTTGGATTGTGAAGATATCAGCGAGCAATCGCTTTGAAGCAATTGCAGAATGTTCAAATCAGGCGCTAGTGTGCTTCGCTCGGCCATTGCGCGACATCCACTCTGCAGAACACTGCCCAAACTTCGCCACAACTCGACTCAAGCTGGTGCCAAGTCGTCCTCTTCTAATGCCAAGTACCTTTTTGGTGGTCTTGCCACGATTGGTGCGGCTGCCGGTGGGTATTACCTCTACTCGCAAACCAATTCGGCGGGAGAGCAGCTCGACCTGAAGGATTCCATTCAAGCTGCATCCAAGGTGCATGATTACCAAACCGTCTATAATGAAATTGTCGAAATCATGGACAGCGATCATTACGATGATGGCAGCTATGGTCCCGTGTTGGTGAGACTATCCTGGCATGCGTCTGGCACATATGATGCACTCACGGGGACCGGTGGATCCAATGGTGCAACCATGAGATTTGCCCCGGAAGGCGACCACGGTGCGAATGCCGGATTACATACAGCTCGCGAATTACTGGAGAAAGTGCATGCGAAGCATCCATGGGTCTCCTTTTCCGATCTCTGGACGCTTGCTGGCGTGGCGGCCATTCAGGAAATGTCGGGTGGTGAATGTATCGTTCCATGGCGACCGGGTAGACAAGACCGTGACGTTGCGTTTTGCACTCCTGATGGTCGACTACCCGATGCTTCCCTTGACCATGACCATCTACGACAAATTTTCTATCGCATGGGATTCAATGATCAAGAAATTGTCGTCTTGTCCGGCGCCCACGCCCTTGGACGATGCCATACTGATCGATCGGGATTCGAGGGGCCATGGACATTCAGTCCTACAGTGCTGACAAATGACTACTATAAATTGCTCCTCGAGGAACGGTGGTCATACAAGCCTTGGTCGGGCCCGAAACAATTCGAAGACGTCTCCACTAAATCGCTCATGATGTTGCCCACTGACATGGCGCTCATCAAGGACAAGAAGTTCAAGCCGTGGGTCGAAAAGTATGCAAAGGACTCTGATGCGTTCATGAAGGACTTTTCAGCGATATTCGCTAAACTTCTCGAGTTGGGCGTGCCGTTCCCGGAAAACACCCCTACTCAGCATTTGAAACCCGTCGCTTCTGCCTAATATTGCATTATCCCCGCTGATAGACGAGAAGTTTTGCTTTACCATACAGACGTAGAAATAGATTTACTATAGAAGGACTTGAGAGCCACATCTTGCTCATGCCAGCACCTCCATGAAATGTGGAGTCGGAAAACGCGGGGTCGAGCAACAGTGTAGCCTTCCACGTGGTAGATTACGAGTCTCCGTTTCTACCAACAAGCAGCGACGTGTCGTCGATTGAAAGTTTTACCGAGTAGTGATTAGAGTAACATACGTAAAAGAAGAGCCAAGTCGTAGCGCTATAGCTCAAAGCTATCCGCGCCTCAAAGTCTTTTTCCAAGCTTTCACTATTGATTTCCCCGTAGCAGTTTGGGTAACCTCGTATTCATACAGGTTATGAGCCCGGCCACCAGCGGAGTCAAGAGCGATCGAGCAGAGCTTCCACGCATGGCAGGCGAATTTGATAAGAAGACTCCTCTTCAACCATTGCTACGTTGTTGTGTTTGATCCGGATTACCAGCAACACATTGGCCAATTCAATCAAATCCGGCATCAAGCGCTACTTTTGGCATCGGTGGTACGGAGACCACGGGATCGGAGGAGGTTGAAGAGAGGAAAGAGGAGATCAAGTTTTTTGTATGGGACATGGCCAGGCTTGACGAGGTGGCATCGTGCAAGGACTCTCGAAACGGGTCTGGCTCTTTGGCATACAAGGTCTGAGCGCACGACAAAAGCTACGATTCTTTTCTCAATCATTGATGATGCAATATCCTGCGTACAGCAGCGTACGATCTTGACGGTCGCTGAAATTTGTAGCAGAATCTTCACGGCAAGACGCTCATGGTACGGGCACATGAAGAGACGAAAAATCTCGAAAAGAATGATTGCCGTATTGTATTGGTCATCATCCATATCTCGGACGAGTAAGGGAAAGCGCGGGAGAATACCTAAAGAGTTTCCATGTTTCAAGAGACAATATTTTCATGTGAATCAGTCAAGGCGATTGGCTACGCGGACTTGTAGATGAATCACGACACGCCCCAAACTCCGAGTGAAGCCAAAGACTCTGTTGGAGAGATGCAAACGCAGCAGCGAGATTTGTAGACTGTCGTCATGGCAAATATTATTTTTCATCTATATGCTTGACTCATGAGATGTTCATTCAGTGATTTGAGACTTGCTCGTGATGGATTGAGGCCCGGTCTGGCATTGACTATCGTGGCGAGTCGACGACGCAAAACCGATTTGTCAATTCCCTCTGGACGTCGACAAGGCACCCAATCACCTTGCTCGCTCGTAAAAAGAGTCAATATCAGTAATGCCACGACGGATGCTTTCGTCTTGCATTGTTCGTCGTCCGTGATGAGAATAGGTGTGCAGTCACCATGATCATGACTGATGATGTGCTCGATTGCATGAAAAACAGCATGCAGCGCGCTCGCTCCGCGTTTGCCGTTTTGAACGGGCAAGTGAATGTACCGTCTACCCGTAGTGAGGAGTTGCGGAGACGAGGATAAATCAAAGGTCAGAAATGTTTCGAGATGCGATAATTGGACGGTGTCGCTTAGGAATACATTCGTACGACCGATGCGTGTCACGTCTGGCTTCTCCGTGACCGGCTGAGCAGAGACTGACGACCTCTTGATGAACTCTTGCATGACTTGAGGACACATTGCAGAATTGAGAATGACTTCTTTATGCAGCCAGAAAATATGAGGCAGTAGTCCCCATGACCACATTTCTTCATCGTCTGCAGCGCCTTGCACATAGGTATACCCGTCAAGTCGTTCCACGCCATCAGGAACAGCTTTCGAAGCCGTCACCAAGACGAGAGGATGAAATTCGGAATCGATGAAACGGTGGGTGTCGTTGGACAGATGGGAGTCTGGTGTGACCCAGATGGGTCTGAGCGGCTTGTCCAGACACAAGAGGTTCGAATCTCCGTCGTGACAGCCAGTCTCGAGAAAGGCGTCGACCCAGCCGGAAATCTGTGTTGCGATTCTGTGGTGCTCGTTTCTGCTTACCGTCTTGATGGGTGTTTGTAGCGCCAATTGTTCCTGCGACCAAGTCTTTTTGTGTATGCGTGCACATACCCTATTGATGACACAACACCATATGGGGATTGTCTTGGATAAGGCGTCTGGTATTCTTTTGCCTCTGCGTGTCGAATCAACAATAATCATCCCGCCGTGTTGGCGCACAAGTGGCACAAGGTGCAAATTGAGTCGACGAAGACTAAATTTGCAATGATCCGTATGGCCGTCCGTCGATTTAAAGTAGACTGCCGTATTAATGTGTTGCGTTGGTACATACCATCGTCCGCAACGTTCATTGACAGCGACCGGTAGATTGAATGATTCAATCACTCGTTCCACGAATAGAGAGTCTAGATGAATGGACCGCAGTCTATCATAGATGGTTCTCACGGTTTTGTGAATCTCGTGCTCAGCATCTGCAAGATCTCGCCTTGCATCAAATGTGGTAGCATCATCCAGAGATTCCGTGTCATGGTTGATCATTTCTTTGCCTAAACTGTCTCTTGCGTGCCCAAGTGCCAGACGGCATGGTGATTATATACATGCAAATACTGCACTTGCCATGCTGAATGTAAGCGGGACTCTTGACTTGTCTTGTACTCAAATGCAGTATAGACATCGACAGGACATGTACATCTCATGTACAGCCACTGCACGTGTCTACTTTAGTAAAAGTATTGCACTTTTGCTTAAACAAATGCATCAACTTTTGTATCATGGCAACACTTGACAGGTGAATGACCTGATATCGAACAATCTTGCCACACGCATATGTGCATTAGCTATAGATTTACTCGTCCAATGCTCGGGTCAAGTCCGTCCCTACATTCCAAGGTCATCGTGTCTCAGGTGAAGTGCGCACTTGTCACATGAAACCATGTGGTATCAATCTGAAGGGACAGGGCTATTTGCTGGCATCATCCCCTAATGTGCTTATATTCGGTAGGCCGTCCTTCCGGATGACCTTTTTTCACTAGTGATGATCTTGATGCGTATGCTGTGGATAAAGAACCTAGTTTGCTCTGGCGTCTTGAGCACACTCATCTTCCACTCTTCTGTCGCCGCACAGAGTTTCTTCCTGAGAACTGATGCCTTCAACTACTTCAAGGCGGTTCGTGGAACCATGGACGCCTGGGCTGCTGCAACGCACCCATTCAGTATCTCAGCTGTCCCTGCAACTTTGCCACGTGGAATAGTTCTCGTACAATCAGAGCCTCCTTCATACAAGAATGCTGTGGTTTACCGCCTGCCTGGAGCACAATCATCTCTCAATTCGTGCTCGCTCTCGAATTCCTCGGAAGTGGACACGAAGTTGACTTTTGTCCGCACGAGTCGGCCTTGGAAGCTCGTCTACTTTGACGGAAGTTTCAGCGGACTTGGCGACCCCATTGAGGGAACTCTCCTTGACTTTATCGCCAAACTTCAGCGTCAACCTGATTCCATCGAGGATGACACGACAATTGGGCGGATTTGCAGCTGGATTAATGAACGAGTGGATGGGTTTGTGATTATGCAGGAAAGCATGCTAGTCATCAAGTGTGACCAAGCTGAAGGTGATGCTGAAGAGTTCTCCCAGATCAGCGTATCTCCCAAGGATAGACAGACGCAGTGTCTTGCGACGCTCAAGTCTTGTGCTCTAAGTCTCTATCCTAGATCTCGTATTGAACATGCGCTGGCCACAGGGCTCAAAGTGCACTGGGAATATGCTATCACCGGTTACGCGAAAGGTCTTCCTGGAATCGGCAATGAGAAGCAGCCAAGGATCAATTTTGAGGCGTATGACATCCAGACAAAAGGACTTTTCGTACAAGAGATTGAAATGTTCTTTACAATCGTCCCGAGAACGGATACTGCTCCCACCAAACTCCAATGGCAAGACTTGTATGAAAATGTGGTTCAGGCTTTCGCTGGACCACTCCAAGCGATACAACAAGCATCTAGTGTTGGCGAGATTCGCGCTCTCGTAGATTGGGTGGTAGCCCCTTTTTCGTCAAATACAGGTTCAGAGGCTACAAGAGAAAAAGAAGAAGAAGAAGAGTGCATTAAGCGCTACGTGCTCGATTCGAGTATTGAACCGTCCATTCCTCCCGAGCAAATCTTAAAGTACGCATTAGAGGCCGTGGCAACTGAAATATGCTCGACGCTCTTTCATGTACGCAACACGACCGTGGATGATCAATCTCTCTCTGCTGCCCAGGCAGAGGTTTCCGCCTTGATGAGTGACCTTGGATGGTCGGAATTCAAGGTTTGTCGACCGCTATGCGCCGTCAACGAAATTTGTCGCCTCGATGGCTCATTCACACCAACATGTGTTGTGCTGGAAGACGCACTGCCATTGATTTCCCACGCAACCTCGCGTCTATTGAGCCCATACAAGAAGACCACCGAGCATGACCAATCGAAAGAGCCGGAAACTTCAGGGCAGCCAGACACGCCGTCAAAAGTTCAATTGCAAGACCCTGACTCGACCGTCGAGCCAGACCTTGTTGAGTCTACTGAACAAGAGGAGCTCGGGAAAGACGAGCTATAGAGTATCGACAAGGAACTCTAGTGTCCCGTCTTCACAAACGCTTGATTCTACAATTTCTTATCTCAACCGTCTGTCGCTAATTTACCGTGTCTTGAACAAGAAACACTCTAGTATAGAATTCATATTCAAGACAAAAAAAAGTATCCTACTCTGCTACATTCACCAACACGGCTCAAGTCGCAGATGATGCAAGGTCATTTGTAGATTTTCTTTGATATGCATAAACTATGTACATCTTCGAAACAAGCCAGCTACATGCTTGCGCATATCGTGTGGTCCAGCCATACTTGTGCCAATCAATGGCATCTTTCATCATAAAGTGTCGCGGGTTGTACACATGGTACTCGTGTGTCATGTCGTATGTCGAAAAAATAAAAATATGAAAAAATTCACCTTCATGAATCCTGAGAAATGATGTTATATATCGAATTGAGATTAGAATTAGTCCAGCTAAGATAGTATTAGTGCTTAAGAAGTAAAAACATTTGTGGTTGCTGTGTTGCGAAACACATTCATTGCATTTCGTGAAATCGTTCAAAGGGGTAATGCCTTTGCTGTGGAGTGCGTCATAACATGTTTGGTTCTTCAGCTGGTCGTTGAAATTGAGGTTGCTGTTGCAGCATGAGTTCAAAGTTGGTTGGGTATTCTGCAGGAAACAGATGTGGTACATCCATCTCATACAAGGGTCCGTTCATGGTACTGGAACGACCGACTTGGTCAGGATTCAGTCTCAGGGTAGGTTCTGCAACGGGCTGCATACCGCTGTACTCTGGTGTATGGTAGAGTGTCGGATGCATGTGCGCTGGGATGGGGTATTCAGAGTTTTGCCAGAAAGGTGGACCACCAGCCTTGCTTGAATGCTGAGATCTGCCGGAAGCTGCATGTCTAGCATGCAAGCTATGTTGCCCTGATGGCAGTGAGCTCGAGTAGATGACAGTGTCAGAACGACCTTCTCGGGCCGTTGGAGCAGACTCCATAGACGACGATACTCCTCCCTGGCGTGGAGAATGACTCGACTCCATGCTCTCGAAACCACTACCATTAGAAGCAATGCTATCCTGGTGCGTTGGAAGACTGTGCTGAGGCCTGTATGATGATCGCCGCACACTACTCAAGGACATTTTGAGAAATTGCAATTCTTGACGAAGTGCTTCATTCTCTGCCTTTGTTTCGCGCAAGTCAACCACCATATCCAAGCAGTGACTGATGATGACTGATTTTGAAGGTCGATGAATGTGCGCCAAGGAGGGCAATTGCTGCGCGAGGTGTGTAAACTTGCCGTTGAGAGCTTCCCTTCTTGTGCGTTCGACTGAATTATGTAATGCCCTTCTCTCTGCGATCGTTTCAGCGACCGAGTCTTCCTCCTCAGAAGTATTGGACTCCTTGACGCGAGCAGGTTTGGACGTTGCACTTGGAGACATAAGCAGGGTCAGGCGATACTGCCGAGGGAATAAAGGGTGATGCGCTTTGCGAGGACGAGAGACGATATAAGAGGCAGGACTGGAAGATACCAGGGAACGGGAATTGTATGGTTAGCAACTCACTGACTTATCCCAAAAGGAGTATATTGAGTGAACCGACGGGGCGAGGGGCATAAAGTGCCTCATATACCTCGAGAAGGGCAGAAGACGTGCAACTGCAGAGCACTTGAGCATTAGTCGAGGAGAAGACCAAATTTAGATGTAACTCTGCCTCTCAATGCTTGTGAGAGAAAGATTCGATTCCAGGGAAAATGGCGCATGGGCGTTGCTCGTGGCCACAGGAGCTGCAGCCAATGAACCAGGACTTTACCCAATTGGGTGAATTCCAGTTAGACATCCTGCAACAATGAGATCTCACTCAAACTCCTTTTGCGGCCCGAAGGACCGCTATCGCCTCGGGTGGTTCCAATCACAACGTTACCAGAGTTCGCCTAGCGCCCACTTTCTTCAAACAAACTGAAGAAGAAATGTCGCGAGGATGAAACTCTGGCAATTTCTTACAAAACTTTGGAGGAATGCCATGAACAGAACCAAAATCATACTAGGCAAACTTACCACAATCAGTCTACTCTGTGGCTACATAATATAAATCACTCATCCCGCACTTTATCCGCACAACCATTGATTGGGCGTTTGTGATGCTACGATCGCGGCTCCCCTTCCCATGACTGAAAAGTCGTTGGATAACGAGCGCAGAAGCCTCGCTCTTTCTCTCTACACTATCGACGTGATAACAGCTTGAAGAGAACGATAGCGAATTTGTAGGTCTGTAAGAAAAGCGCTCGAATGCCGATCATGTCGAGATTTGACAAACAGGCTAAAAGGAAAAAGTGTACGAGTCATGCGAAGAATCAAGCCACTTGAAAGTCTGGTAAGATTGGTTGGCGTAAGATCGACTGACGGTTAGTGTATCCAGGCTTCGGTAAGGCCACTTCTTATTTGCCCGAATGCCCCTGCCGTCAGCTATATTTATCTTCTTGCTTGAGACACAACTTTAAGGCGAGGGAAAGCTTGATCTTAGCTCTGACATCGCCATACTGTCTTTCGGTACTTAGTGACCCCCGGAGGTAATTGTAGAGTCGGCGTATCTGCTTTCGGCTCGGGAAATATAGCTCCGCCAATTGGAACCAATCTCTTGGCCAATGCCTAACCACAAAGCATTGTGCCAACGACCTTGGTAAACTAGTAAATTACTTCTCGTGCGCACTTTGACTCAGTTTAGCCCACAAGTCCAATGATGTACATGTAGAGGCAGATAGACGTTTATCAAGCATATGCCATGAGGATGAGTTGAAATATGCTATGTGCAATTGAGTGCGACTACTCGAATGGGGAACATTCAATGGAGATGTGGCACGAAAAGTACTGTCAAGCCAATTGCCATGATGAAGTAGAAGTCGTGGTCGACATAGACACATGCAACAATCTTGCACATGGGTCTATTCCAAGAATCTCACAAATGTGGAGTTGCCGTATGTAGTGCTTGCATGTTCTTTATAAAACTTCTCACTGCAAGACCTCGGCGGCACTACCTATCCCCTTAAGCACTTACGATAACGAGTGATTCGACTCCTGTACTCGTGTATATCAGCACTATCGTGGCACGCGCGCGGTACGTAAGGCTGAGAAGACAGACGGGACACTTGCCGACTACGTGATTCGGCAATCCCTGAATGGACGGTCGATTTCTTAAGCATCCTACAGCTAAAATTATGCATCACAGTGATTCCGTTTGTGTACACGAAGATGCAATGGTGAGTTATTGATTCGGAGGGACACGGATCGATCTCATGTTCCATATCATCTCCAAATGCGCTATATACGTGCTCGAGAGTCCACGTTGGACGCTACAACGCGTTCTGTTGCAGCCTTCAGTGGTCCGTCAACTGGGCAGCTGCATCCATGAAATGTGCTAACATGTGGATGGTCACGTGCACTCAATTGTATCACATCGCAATCTCTTTGTTTGCATGAACACAATCTACTTATAATAATAGCATAGCAAACAAATTAGGCACTAGTTCATATCAACACTTGCCCATCAAATTCACGTCCGACACGACAAGAGCATTCATCGTGACGCTACTCGCAACTCAGGATCGATTGCAGTCACGACTCGAGTGCGTACAAGGAACATGCCTGGATTTGCAGAGTCCTTCTGGACTGATGACTTGAGTTCTGGATTGACAAAACTCTTCGTCAAGCTAAATCAAGGTATCGTTGAGAACGAAGAACTGCTGAGTCTAGCTCGGCGCAGAGCGGAAGCAGAAGAATTGCATGGTAATAAATTGCTCCAAATCTCACGCGACGCTTTCAAAAAGGACGGCTTCAACAAAGATGATGGCGCGAGCCTTCGTCGAGCCTTTGAAGGCATGGTCAAGGAAACTGCGGAGTCTGGCAAGAATCATGTGAAGATAGCAACAAATATGCAGACCATGGTTCTGCAACCTTTCGGGAAGTGGACACAGGAACACGCAACACGCGTTCAGACCTCGGAAAAAGAATTGATGCTCAAAGTGAAAGAAAGAGATAAACAAGCAGCAAGTGTCAAAAAGTTGCGATCCACCTATTTCAACAAGTGTCGAGTACTTGAGGATTTTGAAGAGGAAAACAAATTGGCATTTCCAGTGCCAGAAGGACCAGAAACACCCACGAAAACCCTGAAGAAGACTCCTGAGGAGATCGCTGCAGATCTCAATTCTGTTCTAGATGACGAACCGATTGAGCTCGGTGAGGTATTTTACTCTTCAACACAAATCAAAGTGTTGCTTGAATCATTACTAGGAGCTGTACCCTTGAAGGAGGTCAAAATCCCTATCCTTGGTACTTTCGAGCACGTCTCCACTGGTAGTGCAATTGTTCAGCGGATTCAGGAAGTGATGGGAATAACGAGCTTGGGAGCCGCAGAGACAGTTGGCCAGGATTTGCTCAACAATGGATTTTTAAGATATCTTGGAGTTGGTAGTACTTTTGCTAATTCCTCAGTTCTGAATTTTCAGTGGAAGGAAAAAGCTCTAGTCGCGGCCGGTGTAATCAAGTCGAGTTCCAATGGGATAGCCAGTCGTGCAGCTGCAATGCCATACGTGGGCGACTATGTTGCATCGTACGTAACTAATGAGTATGGCCATGAAACGGGCAATCAACGACTAGTGCGTGAAGCAAATCAAGCGAATGATTTCTATCGCGCGGCAGTGAGAAAGTTAGACGACCTGCGAACCGACGCTGAAGCAACAATCATGACACACTTACAGTTTATGGAGCGTTGTGAACTCGATCGACTCAAAGCACTAAAGGCTGTTATGATGGATATAACAGCAGCTATATCTAATGTCATACCTGCCATGAAAAGCTCGGTAGATACTATGCTGCTATTTCAAGAATCTATCCGCCCTGTCGGTGATCTCGAGTACATGATTGATTCGTACCGTTCAGGAACATTTGTTCCAAAAGTTACCATCTACGAAAATTACTACAACAATGTGGACGACCAAACTTTTGGCATCGATCTCGAATTGCGGGCACGTCAAGATCGTAAACGGGTTCCTAACATTGTGTCTGCGATATTGAGCTACATGGACGAGCACTACCCGAACTTCGAAAGCGATGAAGCACGGCAAAAAACATGGTTGCGGCAAGTTCCACTACATTTGACTCACCAATTAAGGTCTCAACTGGACCACGGTAAAGCTATCGATCGGAATGTCCTTGACGAATTTGACCCGGCTATTGTTGCGGCTGTGCTCAAGCTGTATCTCATGGAATTACCAGATTCTCTTGTGTCCAAAACGTTATACGATCCATTGAAGTCAATCTATCTCAATTACGGTGCTGAAGAGGATGCGACAGACCGGGTGTCGGCAATATCAAATGTTTTGCAGCAATTGAAAGTGTCCAATATTGCCACGTTGGATGCCCTCATGATCCATTTTGGCCGTCTCTTGGACTTGACCAATGCAGATACCTCTTATCGTGATGCTTTAGCAAGAACTTTGGGGCAGTGCATATTGCGCCCCAAAGCTGGAAGCAACATTACACACCAAGATAAACACTCCCAACGTCTTGTGCTTGATCTTATACGCTACAGGAAAGAGGTATTCTCTTCATTGAAGAGAGCTAGCACAACAAGACCTCGTAGCTCCACAGATGAAAAGGACAGAAAAGAGCGAATGGAAGAACGTAATCGAGCGATCTCGCAAGCTGGTAAGCGACCAATGACACAGTCCTCAGCAATACCACACTCATCCTTGAGACACGAAGTATACAACGCTTCAGACTCCTCCCAGGGCGCGCGAGCCCAGGGATCTATTGTCACAGTACCTAAGCAAAGGTCGACGCAGGACGAGCCTTTCGAAATCATGGATGTGCCTGATGTGGCACAAGATCAGCTTGAAGTCAGACGTGTCTCTTTAGTCTCTGCGCCCGTGTTAGAACATGTCTCACTAGAATCCCAGGTCGCTGATGGCGCAACGCCACCGACAAAGATGCCCTCGCTGAGTCGATCAGTCGCATCTGGTCGCCGGCAATCACGTCATATTAAGCAAGAAAGTCGTAACATAACTCAATCGCTTAATGATGTTACAAATGTGGATACTTCTAGCTATGAAGTCGCTGATGGTGCGCAACAAATGACAGCTTCCCCACCAAAATCCATGGCACCTGCAATCGCTGGGATCAGCTTGGAAGATGGAGATGTCGATTACGACTGATACTGAAGCCGTCATATGCTCAGTGCGTCGACTTTCCTGCATTGTAGATTTGCGTCCCCTTGCAATATCGATAAGAGCTGCGTGTAAATCTCCCAGGTTCATTGGGAGTGCTTCGTGTGGCAAGACTCATGATGTTACATCCTATGCCTACTTCTGGCAGTCTGGAACGAGCATCAAAAGGTGTTCTTATGCATATAAAGACTTGCGTGTCGCGCTCTGTCGCAAAAACATATCCTAATACAGGTCCAACGGTAGGGTCTGATGTAGCATAAGCATGGGATGAACTCTTTCAACTGGTAGATTGCTCAGTATATGTGCTTGTACTTGAGGACATACATGTATACTCTCCGTATACCATGAAGCGGACCAAGAAGGTCTCGACTATCGTGATCACGCCATGGTCCTCCGAATAGTCCTTCATCTCATGATTAATTACAAGCTTCACACATTGCGTGACATGAGTCCTCTTCCGCTGCAGCTGCCTGGTTTATGCCAAAATTCATAAAATGTGCCACAATTTACTTTCTTTTTTGATCGACTTGCCAATCATCGTGTAACGAATTGCTGTCAAGAGTGTTCAGGCACAGTCATTACGCCCATATAAATCAAATTCTCAAAGGACATCAATCAGCCAAGGCTCGAAGAACACCTGCAGGTTGTCACCGAGTGTATATTGTAAATCTACAGTCATAGGCGGCGTGAAATTTCTCCCCGCTGCTGATGAGTTTGCAAACTGGTTGATTCAGGATATTCAAGCAGCTCCATCGTTGGTGACTGGATGGACCGTCAGTGCTTTGGCTTTACTCCTTGCATCGACGTTTCTCCTGTACCCTGCATCGAGTAAATCATTTCATCATGCTGGCCAAGTCTATGTCGCCTTGAGTTTGGCAGCGGTATGTCTTGCGGGATACGTCTCGCACAATTACACAAACACATGGAGCACGAATGTGTTGCGTGTGAGATTCACTTTGACGTATCGCGTCTTGCAGGTCCTGGATATGCTTCTGCGGTATAGCTCAGCGAATGCGCCTATTTTGTTCAGCCAAGAGACAAGAGACAAACACAATACTGGGTGGAAGCGAGTCTACAGTATTCAGAGATTCTGGTGTGCACCGACATGGATGGAGTATGCTCTCTTACTCTTGCGAGAACCACGCATGGATTCCTTCCACGGCACGTATGCAAGACCTGACTTGATCGGTCCCGTCAGTCAGCTCAAAAGTGCTTGGGCAAGGGAGGTTAAGCACATTGTGATTTGGGCAGTGGTACTTTTGATTGGATGGTGGTTTGTGAATGGCACCGTCATACGCCTGCTGATTATGACGCACTCAGTCTATACATTCTATACAGGTGTGACGTTTGTCATGACTCCATACTCGAGTCCGCCATTCTCGCGCCCGTTCGCGGCAATCTCATTGACTGATTTCTGGAGCAACAGATGGCACTCCCTGTTGCATTCTCAGCTCCATACAATAGCCTATAAACCTACATCACGAATAACTAGATCCCGCAGTTGTGCCATCATGGCCAGTTTGTTTCTCAGCGGTGCTTGGCACGGTTACGGCTTTGCACCAATCTTGGGACGGGCCAATGCAGTCCTGATTACTGGATTCTTCATATTCATGGGAATTGGTATCATTCTAGATCAAACGTATTTCGAGACTGCGAAAGGATGCAGTACCGACAAGATCTGGCGCATAACACGGAGATGCTTTGCGTGGGTATGGATCATTGGATGTGGGAGTTGTGTGATGTCTGTTGTACAAGGAAGTAGTAAACTGCACTTCTTATGAATCCACACAACAATGACGATAAGTGGTTGAATTTCGCACGTGTTGCCCCACCATCATCCTTACACCACTTTGCTTGTCCAAGATACCTCTACGCTGAAACTATCAAAAGCCTGCGAGCCTCTGCATTGCTACAATAAATCCAGACAGATGGGACGGCCGGATCGTCTCCTTCCTAAACGATTTCCCACGGAGACAGTGCCTCGAAATGGGCAAAAGCCGCGATTTGCTCCTATCAGACTTCCGCGTACGTGTGAACAAATCCGTCAGGTCTAGTCTGGTTCCCACTGACCACGTAGTTCGGCGTCGTCTGGAGACTCTTGCAGTCTTGTATCATACAGTCAGTGTCGCCCTTCTCATGTCAATCTTCTTCTTGCTTTGTTCCTTTCCGCTCCTTTGGCCCGTATGTTGCTCCGAAAAGGACAATTTATCCGCATTACTTACAGTCAGGCAGATTATCATTGTTTATCTCGTTTGGATGTTTTTCGACGATGCAGCTGAGAATGGCACGGATCGTCGACAGATGTGGATGAGGAAATCAAAATTTTGGCGCTGGTTTTTGGATTACTTTCCCATCACTCTGCATAAAACGCATGATCTTGCCCCGGACAGGAAATACATTTTTGGGTATCACCCGCATGGTATCATCTCGATGGGCGCAATGGGAAGTTTTGCGACGGAGGCTGCCGGGTTCACGAAATTGTTTCCCGGCATCACCAATACCTTGCTCACACTCTCGTCCAATTTTCATATGCCCGTGTATCGAGACTACCTCTTGGCTCAAGGATTAGCTTCAGTGTCTAAAAGATCGTGTGAAAGTATTTTGCGCCGGGGTCCGGGACATGCAATCACAATCGTCATTGGCGGTGCACAAGAATCACTCATGTCTCGACCGCACGCGAATGATTTGGTCTTGAAGAAACGCTTGGGCGTTTTCAAGATTGCTATGCGTCAAGGGGCAGATTTGGTGCCGGTCTACAGTTTCGGCGAGAATAACATTTACCAGCAGATTCCTAATGAGCCGGGCACTTGGTTGTATACTTTTCAACAATTGTTCAAGAAAGGTGCAGGATTCACGGTGCCCATGTTTCATGCTCGAGGGGTGCTCAATTACGATTTCGGCTTGATGCCTTTTCGATCGCCCATCAATGTGGTCGTTGGTCGTCCCATTCATATACATAAAAACACCAACCCTACCCTGGAAGAGATTCAGGCAGTTCAGGCAGAGTACATTGAAGCACTGACAGAAATTTGGGAGCAATACAAGGACGATTTCGCGGCTGATCGTGAAAAGGACATGCACTTTGTAGAATAAGCGAGTCTCGTCCTTGATGATTTCTGTTATTAATGTATAGATATTTACCCGCTTTACACGAGAAGTCGTATTCTGAAAAGAAAGGTTCTGAATTTTGCAGCAGTCGAATACTCATCTTGAAGCTTGAACTATAGTGTCGCTTGATAACCTGGTTCATATTGTCAAGCATAAAATCAAGAGAGGCGCGAAATGCCAACTCGAAGCAGAAGAGTATCCAAGTCATCTACGATATCTGGCGCTGAAGAAGACGAGTACTTGCCTCTTTCACTCTTTTAAAATGTGTCACAATTAATGTCTCCTGCAGAGTGCAAGCGTTCGAGCGTCTCGTCAGAGAAATCAAGGAGAAATCGGAACTCAAGAAACGACAATGTCAGACTGAGCTTCTTGCGGCTCATAAGAAGTCCATGGACCAGTTGACGCGTAAAATGGAACAGCATTACCGTCAGATCGAAGCAGAGCTCGAGTCTCGGCATGATGCACGCATGACTCGCGCTCGTGAGATTGTTCAGGAAAGATCCATGATCGAGGCGGACTTGAGGGACTTGGTGAAGCAGATGCAGCAAGATATAGTAGAAGCCGAATCACTTGGTCCACGAATTCGTCAGGCCTTGAGTAAAATACAAATCTAGTTATTATCTTTATTTCGATAAAAGGAATGCTCGCCATCCCGCTGCTCTATGCCATACAATACTAGGCAATGTAAAAACAAAGAAACGAACACAACCACTCTTTGCTCATAGTCCATTCGCCATCTCTCGCAAGGTATAGTCGAGCAAATAACTTTCCTGAATGAGTCCATTGATGCGAGAGTAATGACGCTCGCCATATGCCATGAGCGGATCAAGGATCGCTTTGATCCCGGGTACGTTGAGCAGCTGCTCCGGCTCATAAGCTCTCATAATGACGTTCAACACAGTTTGCGCAACTGGAGACGTGCGTGCATTGGCATTCCAGTCACGTAGACGCTGCAGCAAGCGCAGTAATTGTGCATCGGAGAGAGAAGCAATGACGTCGTCTACTGCACATAGACCAGTTGTGCTTCCATCTTCCTCACCATGATTCATGACTTCCGAGAACAAATGCAGTAATTTCCCAGGTCTATCCAAAGCCAGTGCCAAGGCGATTGCGTTGCGCCAGTCCTTGGACTGGACATAGTTTGATAATGTTTGTTCCTTCTGAATGACTTCCTCCTGAGACTCTTGCGCCAGTCTTAGGACTTCTGCCGTCGTGTCCCGCCAAAAACTAATGACAGAGTCGCCGCCGCCAGAAACGAGCGCTCCTTCATCTGCGCGAAGTGCAAGTGACCACACGCGGTCCTCGTGATTGTCCAGCGTGGTAGCGCATTCACCCGTCTTGATTGTCCAGATCTTGAGTAGCCCATCGCCGCCAGCACTCACAATCTGTTGTCCTGAGCTAATAAAGAGACACTTTAGAACGCTATTGGTGTGACCTTCGAAAGTCTTGACACAGCTGTAATCACTCAACGACCACAACTTGACACTTCTATCACCGGAACCCGTCACGAGAGTTTTATCGAAACTGCTAAACTTGACGGCCCATACCCCGCGTTTGTGTCCACGAAGCACAGCCACGACCTCCCCAGATTCCCGATCCCAGAGTTTGCATAGTCGATCTTGTGAGGCGGAAGCGATGAGTTGGTCATTCGGAGACACGTCAATCGCATTGATGTCCTTTTCATGCGCTTTGATGGTCCATACTGATCTCTTCCCACCGTTAGCAGGATTCCAGCATTTGAGTGTACGATCTTGGGCGCCAGTAATGAGAAAGTCAGGCATAGCGGATGTATTCGGGGTACGAGGTAGCGCTACCGCACCAACTGACTCTGTGTGTCCTGAAAAAGTCATGACACATTGCAAAGTATGCATGTTCCAGAGTTTGGCAACATTGTCTTTTGCACCAGTAGCCAAGAAATCACCATCAAAATCACAATCTAGCGCAATGACAATGTCGGAGTGTCCGGAAAGAACCTCAATATTGTCGTTGACCGGGTCAAGCAAGTGGACGTCTTCACTATTGGACGCTATAGCCAACTTGGTGTCCTTTGAGACATAGATACAGTCTATCACTTCGTCAAATTGTCCTATGATTCGACGTGTTACCGGCAAAGTGGGATCTGCCAAGGCATGTCGAAGAATCGTTTGATTCGTGCGTACGGAAATTAGTTCGTCATTTTCATACGTGATCTGCTGAATGGAAGTTTCGGAAGTCTGAGCAGCTAATGGTTCCGTCGCGACATCAGTCTTGGTCTCGAGATTCAAGACACGAATGATGTTTTTCTCGCCTCCAAAGTAGATGAGCGGCGCGTCCGATCCAAATGAACCTTGTCTGAGAAAGCCGACAGACTCAATCGATTCGTAGATGGGTACAGTCTGCTTGAGCTTGAATTTCTTTAAATCCCAGGTGTTTATGACCTGGTCTCGAGCGCCGCTGACCAGCGTATCTCCATCTTCTGAAAAATCGAGCCCCCGAATCACTGAAGAATGATTTTCCAAGACCGACAAGCACTTGCTCTTGACTAAATCCCATATGCGTATCTTGCAATCATCCGCACCGCTCGCCAATCGCCAAGTCTGGCCACCCGCTCGTCCATAAAACTTCAATGTAGAAATGACACCTCCATGACCATGGAAATTATGGGTTACGAAACCACCTTTGATGTCCCATACTTTGACCGTTCCTTCAGCACCACCAGTTGTAACCAAAGTCGAGGTGGAATCTGTCGCAATCGAGATGACGGGCGACTCATGGGCCTTGACTTGTCTTTGGAGATTACCAGCCGGTAAAGCATAGATTCGCATCAACAGACTTCGCGAGCAAGTGATGAGGTATTGTCCATCATGCGTCAATGCCAGGGCCGTGATCACTTCTGTATCTCCGGTGATTTTAACAATGCGATCACCAGATTCGAGATTCGAGACTTGCACATCCCCACCAAGTGCAGTGGCCAGCACGCCATTCGCTACCGAGACAGGCCCACCAGAGTAAAGCGGAGTCACTTCCTTCTCGACAGCAAAGGAAGTCTTCAAGGGCAAGGGAGCCATGAATACTCAAAAAGGTGAAGACGAGCCACGAAATAAAGTTATGAACAAAATTTATCATCTGCAGAAACGTCCGCAGTTTAAGCGTAAAGGAACTCCACAAGTCGCTGACTTGCAGGCTACACACTGACGATTCATACCAGACTTTATAAAACGTTTTGGCTCTTTAGGCACAAGGCAGACAGACAACAATAGCAGGAGGATCCACAGTCTTTATATCTCTCTTCTATTACTACATCGATCAAGGCCTAGGTCTGACTCGAGTCAAATTCACTTGTCTCTGGCGAAGCACTGTGAGGAGCCTTGGAAGTCAAGTACTCGAACCAATTGTAAGACCCTGGACCCAAACTCGGAAACTTGGAACCATCAATCTTGGCCACGTTCAGTGTGCCGTTTCGGTCGGAGTAGAAAACACAATTGAACACCGTGACCATGGGTAAAGTAGTATCAGTGGAGATTTCAAACTGATCCGTGTCTAAATCTGGATTCAGCTTAGCATTAAGAACTGGTGTGCCTGCATCGAGTGCCAAGGCGGAGGCATTGAAGCCCCACGGAGTGCCGTCGTGAGCAGTGACAGTATTACCACCTGCTGTAATATTGAAAAGGAAGATTGGTTCCGAAAATGCTGGTGGATCTGGGAGCCAATTGAAGAATAGATTAGGTTCGTTATGTTTATCCATCCAGACATTAGTATGAACATTTGTAAACGGATAGGCGTACAGATTAACGGTGACTGCGGTTGGCACAAGGACGTTGGAGCTTGTCGGGCTAGTTGAAGGGGTTTGACTTATCGATGGACCCGATGAAGGCTCCGGCATGGCTGATGAGGTAGCGCTTATATTTAGTCCTGATCCGGTCGAGAGCACAGGGTTGATCGTTTCACATGTCCTGGTTTCGGACTCCGTTGAGAGTGCAGGGTCCAGCGTACTGCTTCCAGAGTCCGTCGATATTGCCGCAGAAGTGATTGTCGGAACACTGGACCGTGTGAAGGTGGGTATGAGAGTGCTCGATCCTGTTGTGCTTGCCGTGGAGAAACTCCCGGAACGACCAATGGGAGACGTTGCAGCAGAGGTGGAACTGCTTCCTTCTGACGGAATCGGAAGAGCAGATGCCGCAGTACTAGCAAATGCAGCAGTACTCGCCTTCTCAGAAGATTCTAAAGACAATGTAGCAGAGACAACCATGGAGAGCGTGTTTGGCTTTGCAGCAAGATCGACACTGGTCTGTGTTGCATTTCCTCTCTGGCTACCGGCAGACAATCCCGCCGACTCACTTGGCCTGGCAATCGATGTCGACAGCGCAGTACTGCCGTCGCGCAAAATTGTGGTCGAAGCGACGGATCGCGAATCGATTCCTGACGCAGTCAATGGCGAAGTATGCAAGCTCCGAGTTCCGCTAGTGACAGCTACCACTCTATTGGCAGACGTGCTTGAATTTGAGTAAATTGCAGTGGTAGAAACACTACCCAAACCCGCACCAGCTTCTGGAGAGATGGTTTTCGTCACTATCGAAGTGGCTGTCACCGGAACGAGGCGCGTGATTGTGTCAGTCATCACAGAAGAGACGGTCTCCTGTGGCGCAGGATAGATTGTGGTGGTATAGCTTGAGTAGATTGTCCTTGTCTGATACTGAACAATGATTGTCTGATATGTTGTTACGACTGGAGCAACAGGTGTGACGGAATCAGGACCAGCTTCGCCGGCGGGCGGAATCACCATAGATCCAGCATCTTTGCTTGCTGAGCCAGCCTTCACTGCTGCAGTAGGGATCGACCCAGGCCCTGGACTAGAGCCGACTTGCACATCTGACCCAAGATCTGAGCCAGAAGCCGCCACGGCCGTATCAGAGCCAGCCTCAGAAGGATTACTAGAAAATGAGTTTGAGGGAGCAGCAATGCTTGTCGCAGCGCATTCGCAGATATTCTGGAAGACTGTGGCGATTGCATTGGTGTAGCGGTACACTGTTGATACATTAACTTGTTCTGTCAATGAGCAGGTCCAAAGGTTTGAGAGCACAGCTGCTGTAAATGCCGCGCGAAACTTCATGTTTGAACAGAATCACCATGTATGCAAAGGCACAAAATTTCCCGGGAGAAATGTAGAACGTTTTAAAACGACCAAGACAACCAAGCTGATCTGCACCACTCCCTACCATTCCTCGTATTCTTCTTGATCTTCCAGCCACGATCCCGGAAATAAAATATGCGAAAGCTTGTCAGGCACAGTATTAATCTTGTAGTGTGAAACATGTTAAGCATGTGGCATTCTGGAACACCCTTCATAGGTCTAATCTCCGCCAAAGGAGAAACACTCTGTCTGAGCAGTCGAATTTCCGTGCGGATACCCCTCAAGGATCACCAATCAAAATAAGCTCTTGAGTAGAATGGTCTCACAGTGGTTTTACGTGTCGATCATCATAGCTTGAAAGCGAATCTCACAGTTGTCGTGCAGAAACGGGCGCGAGATGACCAGAGTTGTCTCTGTAAAACTCGTGGCCCAAATCGTGCTGACAGAATCATGGGAGCGCGCAATCCTGCCACCATTTTCTGCTCTTCCGACAATGTGCACCACCAAGAGTCGTCTGAGTGTGCAGAAAAGTATCCTTTAACTTGCATATTTCATGTCTTGCACGTGCAAGTCGAGCAAAAGACAGGAAACTGGAAGTGAAATCCACCAGATCTTCAAATACTTTTATACAACAAACCCTGACATTCTACTTTCCGTCATGCGAGTCACGACCAAGCTAATTACTTACAGCTTCGGACCTGGCTAATCCGTAGACGGAATGTCCGACTGGAAACGCCTCTTCTCCAACATCATCCCAAGTTCCAGCCAGTCCTCGATGATACTTTCCTTTCGTTTGCGTTTATCTCCTGTGTCGACATTGAGCTCAACAACATTTGTCACAACAGACGTGTTCTTCTTCTCTGATCGACTGCCTGGAGACACCACCGAAGGTATAGACTTGGCTATAGTGGTAAAACCTATCGCTCTTCTTACTGCCTTGATTTTGTCTCCTTTCTGCAGGTTTGTGTGAACAATGAGGTCCAGGCAGCCGCCATCTTCTGCACGAACGAATTTTTCAGTCAACCAGGATTTGGGATCTCGCTCTTGACCAATAGGGGTAGAATTCCAGAACACTGTTGCATCTGTGAAGAGAATGGCATAGTTGATCTTACACGCCTTTTTGGATGACAGAGCCTCCGTAATCACTTGGCCCTCAAAGAGTAACGACTTGTGCCTGACATCCGTGCCTAGGCGTACTGAGAGCTCGCCTAGATATAACTTTGCCTGCTCGCTGTTCTGAGCAGTCTCCAGGGTTTTGCAGAAAAATTGCGTCATATTCCAAGCATTCTTGACAAGCTCGAGTAGCTCTTTATTACCGCGTTCGCACGAGAGAGCTTTTGCGAGTCTGCGCAGTAACAACTCATATTTAAAGATACGCTGCATAGGTCCGAGGAAGCGCGAGTATCCAGAAAGCTTGTTTGGGAGGAGATCATCTGCGAGAGGCAAAAGATCGCTGATATACGGCAAAGTCAACACAAAAGCCCGATATGTCAAAAGTCCCATTTCGATGTGATGTGTGAAGGCAGATATTAATTCCTGAGGTGTTCTCGAGTCCAGGAATGCTGAGAGCATTGCAGAATGCGACTTGATCATCGATTGAATGGATAAGAACGAGCGTTCAAGGTGATCATTCTCAGGTTGCATAGGATCCTTCAAGCGATGCTCGAGCACACGCAGCGGAGATGGTGCACGAGCTTCTTTGTCAGATCGGCGAGAGAAGAGCGAGCTGGAGCGGCCATGCTTCTTTGGACTTGAACCAGTCTTCAGTGCATTTGACCATGGCTCAATTGCAAGTTCAATCGTGGCAATCTTTGCGAGTCGATATGGTCGAATGATGGTGGTGTAAATTGATCGTAGTTCGTTGACATAGGAAGACTCTGAAGAGACAAGTTCGTCCAGAATATGGCTGCTCTCGACGACCGGTAAAGGCGGCACCGGTCTCCATCGCAGGGTCATCGATGGTTCAATTGAGGTGGTACTCTTGCAACGAAAGTGTTTCAGCTGTTGCGGTGCAATCCTGTCGTGCAATACAGCTTCCAGGTCTCGAGATGTGATTTGTGTAGATTGGCCTCTTCTTTTAGCAGGCGAACGTTTCAGAACAGTCGCCATGATATTTTGAGAGACACCTCGCGACGAGCAATCAAATAAGGTCGGCTTTCGCAGTATCAGACTTGTTTAAGCCTGACTCGCTTGTGTTTGGATGTTTGTGTTCCACTTTGACGTTGCATTCGGTTGCGGAGGAGCTCTTGTGTTAGCGGGTCCGGCTGAGAATGACACCGGAATGGCGTGCAAAGACTAAAGCACTTGGCTTCGACATCCAGATGCCTACACTCGCAACAGTGACAGGCAATTCCTCGAGACTGAGTTCGCAGACCTGCTGAGCCAATGCTTCGACAGTCTTGAGCGCTGAACTTTCGACATATTCAATCACGTGTTCAATCACTTCCCGTTGAGATTGCTCAACCATAAGCATCTTCTTCTCACTCCAGGCAGTGCCATGCATGATCAGATCCATGGCTACATCCTGCTTTTTCTCCCGCTCATGATCGTAGATGCCGATGATACACCCTGCAGATATGCCCTTGATTGTGATCTTGACATTGCCATTCCCTTCTGCTTCGAGAATTTCCCGATCCGCTCGCAAGATACCACCTTCCTTCTCGATTCTAAGAGTGTCCCAACGGCCGCTGACGGTAGGGCCCCGTGTCAAAGCCAAAGCTAATTCTTCGAGACTTGGAAAATCGCCTAGCTCCATCGTGCTGGTCAATTCTCTAGCTACGTCGCCATAAGAGATGGCATATTGATCACTCTTTGGGGTCACGCGCTCTGTTAGCACACTCATGCTGACAGAAACCGGAAATTGTCTGCCTGCAAAGCCAAAGGAGGAGAGCCCAACCTTGCAACTAACACGTAACTCTTGCACGAATATTCGATCGTGTTCAGGCTTCTTGACGGGTCTGAGTCGTTTTTCTGCTGACCTCGAGACCTTCATTTCATCCCATATCTGTTTGTGCGAGCGTCGTGCTAAACAGTGTTTCAGATACTCGCGAAATGGCTCGAACTCTGTATTTCGCAAGATGTCCTCGTATAGTGTGCCAGGGAAAAATCCTGTTCGGCCGAGCAAATCAAATCGGGCAAGAAAGGGCACACAGTCCACTTCAGCCAGGGTGTATTCGCCAGACCCCATCAAAAAAGGTCCTCCGTGTAAGTGTGCCTTGAGCAACTCGTTTACGGCTCTAACTGCGGATGTAATCGTCTCTCTCTGTTTCTCTTGTGTCGCATTTGCAATGGAATAGAGAGCTTGTGGGAATTTGGCCGTAAAAGACTCAATAAAAAACCTGATAACACTGCGATTGAACGGAGGTGTAGGCAATAATTTCCCAGTAAGGTCTGCGACAAACTCGGCACAGACCGCAGATTCGCATATGACTTTCCCATCTTCCAACTTGAGAGCCGGCACTTTCCCAACAGGATTGATTTGCTCGAGGTACCAAGGCTCTCTTGGCACGGAAAGGTCAATCTCGATGAGCTCAAAATCGACCTCGGCTTCTATCAAAGCAAGCCATGCCCTAGCCGCCCAGGGACATATGACAGACGAGTAGAGCGTGATTGTCATGGTTGCAACTCGATGAAACAAATATTCGTGTAGTTGCAGATCGTCCTTTTTCAAAATGTTGTAATCTACGGGGAACCGGTGGTATGACACGTGTACACTCATGGCATTAGTAATATTCATAAGCCAATCGATCCTTATATACCTACAGCTACTCCGGAAATGGCTACACTTTATACTAGTATAAGCCTGATCTCTGTCGATCTCAACATCATAAGACCAAAGAACTGTCTCACATGCATGCTGTGTAACCTTTAAACAGGTTAAAAAGATTCAATTTCCTGAATTGTTCCAGGTCAATAGATTCTGCGCCAATCGCTTCATGCCAGCCAAGAAAAACCACACAAATACGCTGTTTTCCATATCCACGGTGCACTTAAGCCTTGACGCCTAAAATCTCTGCCAGCTGCGCCGCATCCATTCGACTGCCCATCTTGGCTCGCTGATACTTTGCCCTAGAAGCGAATCTGCCGTGAGCTCTATTCGGAGGTGGTATCACAACTGCATTAAGCCTTGCTTCCACAGAAGAACTCTCATCTGATGTCACCACGTCCTTCTGTCCTTTGCGTGACTTCTTTGAACCTTTTTGTAGTGCTTTTTCCACCCTCTTCGCAGCCCTGGCTTCTTTGCGGGCCGCCTTTTGCAGCTTACGCAGCTTTTTTTGCTCTTTTGCCATGTAATCTGGTTGCGCTGCAATGCCAATGCCCAGACTCTCAAGAAATTTGGCCTTTGAAAGTTCCGAAGTGAAGGTTTCGCCCTTGACAAACCTGACATCTAATCCGACTCGCTTGTCTTGTCTCTCGACATAAACGACTCTGTCTTTGTTCTTCAATCCCTGGTCAGAAATGTCAGCTACTGGGTCCCCACTGTTTATCCTAGTAAAAATGTCATTGAAAGCGCCAAGTCCGGACCATTCCTGAGCATGCTGGGCAGTGCAACCGATGCCGGCAGTATCGTCTTTATAAACAGTCTTTATGTTCACAGTGCGCCCCTTCATGGAATCACCAAGACCCTGCCCAGGGCTCCACCCTTGTGCCGCAAGCAATTTGTGACCTACACCATTTTCGTTATTGATCCATTTCGTATTTCGAGGGTCAATGCCAATCCTAGTAGACTTTTTGACACCAGCGAGACCCATAGATTGAGATTGACAGGCTATTGTAAACGGGCAAATGCAAAGAACTTCCTATTTGCTATAAATTGCGACTAAATCAACTTTTTCATAGCCATCTGCAACGCTGACACGTGCACATCTGCCCTCCACAATTGCAGCTTGCTTGCAAGGATGATCAAGCGACCTAGCTACATACTCCAAATCATCTGGTGAGTCGCAAATCCGGCTGCCTACTCGCTCACTAGACCACCGAGGTATCTAGAGCAGAATCATAGCAGAAAAGAATCACTCTCTATAGAATCATGGCGCAGCAATTTAGTGGTGACTTACAGAAAGAAGCAGTACAAGTCTTGAAAAGCCTTTCACACGGCGACGAACAGGGAATGAAGCAGGCTCAGGCAAAAATGTTGACGAAACTGGTAGAGCTCAGGGCGGCTAATCGAGTGTTGTGGCAGAGCAGCAGAGCAGCCAAAGTTCAAACATCAGAAGCCAAGGCAGAAATCGATACTCTAAATCTGGATTTACAGGGTTTATACTATGAGCAAAGTCATCTCAACAATGAGATAAGATCGTGCAGAGAGACACCTACGATCTATCAGGAGATTCAACTGATTTCTGAAGAAGACTTTGCGAAATCACATCCAGACATGACACAGCTCAGCCCGAGAAATCTTATGCTGTCCAGGCTCGCACACGAAAAGAAAGAGAGGCAACGACTTGAGGCAAGCAGAAAAGAGCTCGCAGCGAAGAAAGCTGCTTTGATAGCTGAGAATAAGAAACGCAAAACCGATTTGGAGACTCTTGAGGCTCAACTGCACGCTTTTATTGGTGCGGCCGAGAACATTCAAGCCATCTTCAAAAAGTACTGAAATACGAGATACGCGAGATCAGGTACCGACGGGAAGAACAAACTATTTATCCACAGTACTTACCATCTCCAGCGGACCACAGGATCCAGCGTATACTTTCTTCCTACAGTCTCTATTCATACAGAATGGGTTCTTTCCATGGCAAACGAAAGCCGAGTGCTAAGAAGTCCTCGAAGCCCAAGGGCGACTCGGCGGAAGATATTGCAGCTAGAGAAGCAAGGGATCAGTTTATAAAAGACATGGCTGCCAAGGCACCACCTCCCCCAGAGGATGTCGACGCTGGCGGCATTCACCCTTCAAGATTAGCTAGAACCACACAAGTAAATGGAAGTCGTTCCGACAACAACTTTTCTGGAAGGCAGGGGCCCGCTCGAGGTCAGCGAGCTCCAGATCTTAGGCAACAAAACAACAAGAGGACGTTCGATGATGCGACAGACGGTGCTGGTCCTGCGAAGAAACAACGCACGCTGCAAGAAATTCGAAAATTAAAGGGTCCAGCAGCCATGCAAAAAGAGGAAGAAAAACGTCGTAAAAAAGCATTGGCACAAGACACTGCTACTAAAGAGGCCGAAAAATCTGCTCTCGCTGGAAGTGCAATAGCATCAGCTGAGAAAGACAAGAGGGCTGATAATGCTACCGAAGCTCTGGCAGACAAAGCTCAGCGGAAAGCTGAGAAAGCTGCTAGAAAAGCAGCGAAAAAAGCTAAATCCGAACAAGCATTTATTGCCACCACGGAGGATAACGACACTGAGTCTAAGGAGGCTCGGAAAGAGCGACGCAAGGCCGAGAAGGCTGCGATGAAAGTGCTTGCTGTAGAAACGTCAGAGGCAGTAGTGCAAACGAGTAGCAGTGATGTCAAAGAAACGAAAGAACAGAAGAAGGAACGTAAACGTTTGGCTAAATCGAATGCCATTGAGTCTACTGAAGTCCCTGATCAGAAAGAGAAGAAACAAAAGAAGGAAAAGAAGGAAAAATCCAAGGACCTTCAAGATGTAAATTAAACCACCTGCGACCGTGGAGATCTCGCGCTGACTGGGCCATCAGATCACAAGGAAACATACCACCACTCAATCTTCCACCACGGACTGGTCTCAAGCAGCATCCGCACTCGGCTCCAAGTCATCAAAATTTCTGAAGCTCATGGGAGCAGCAAAAGGAGGTGTCGCAATGAATGTGGGAGAAAATGAGACACGTGGGATCGACGAGAAGAGCCGAAATGCAAGGAAAGCGGAAAAGGAATTGGAAAAGCAGTATACCGCTGGCATGCAAGCTAAACAGACGGGCACAAAAAGAGGTGGACTAGGCGCCTGAATGCACTTTTCTTCTGAGACTGTGGTTCTTGCACTAGCGTTAGACTTACTTTGACCAGAGTATGCGAGAAAATATTGAGCATTCAATGACATTATGTTCACTGTGGTGCTTCGCCCTCTGTCAAGGACGTGTAGACCTTGACGCCAACTTACATTGAACTTGGTTTCGTTCTTTGTGAGAACACATTTTCAATGGGTAATTTTAGTTTCTCTGCACAAACATGTTGCATTGGTTCGTGTATATGTGATCAAATTATTCCTAAGTATGTTATAGCTGCTATCTCACTATATTTACAAAGCCCTGCTGCGAGAGTTGATGCTCCGCCATATATTGCACCCGTGAAAAAGCAATTATGTCCAGCAAAGAACGGTCAAATAGAGAATGTCATGATGGCGCTGTAATGCTAGCCAATTGATCATATTGGGATCAATCCTCGAGCTCGAGTTGAGGTGGCCATAGTAGTGGCGGGTCCACCAAGAAGATTCGGTGCACAGAGACCAAGATTGGTAGAGAGTACATTAAGTGCTCTCACACAAAGACCAAGTCCGAGAGCAGCACAGTCAGCGTTAGTAGAGCATCTTACGCCGGTCGATGCTGGCGCAGTCGTAGGCACGGCAATAGTGGCACCTGCTGATCCAGACACTGAAGGAGTGGTGCCGGATGCAGCTACACAGATACCAAGATCAGTGGATACTGCACCAAGTGCCCGCACACATAAGCCAAGTCCAGCAGCGGCACAGTTAGAGTCCGTAGAGCAGCTAATCCCGGTCGCAGTTGTCGGAGCACCAGAAACAGTACCAGTAGCGCCGGCCGAGGCGAATGCCGATGGAGTCGTGCCTAGGACAGGAGCACACAGCCCAAGATCGGCGGAGAGCACGCCGAGTGCTCTCACACAGAGACCAAGTCCAAGGGCAGCACAGTCAGCATCGCTCGAACAGCTCACGCCGCTTGATGCTGGGACATTAGTAGGCACGGTGACAGTAACGCCTCCTGAAACAGATACTGAAGGAGTTGTGCCTGACACAGAAGCACAGAGCCCAAGATCAGTGGAGAGCACGCCGAGTGCTCTCACACAGAGACCAAGTCCAAGGGCAGCACAGTCAGCATCGCTCGAACAGCTCACGTCAGTCGCTGCTGGGATAACAGTAGGCACGGTGACAGTAACGCCTCCTGAAACAGATACTGAAGGAGCTGTGCCTGACACAGAAGCACAGAGCCCAAGATCAGTGGAGAGCACGCCAAGTGCTCTCACACAGAGACCAAGTCCAAGGGCAGCACAGTCAGCATCGCTTGAGCAGCTCACGCCAGTCGCTGCTGGGATAATAGCAGGCACGGTGACAGTAACGCCTCCTGAAACAGATACTGACGGAGTAGTCCCTGGTACAGCTGCACAGATGCCGAGATCAGTAGAGACAGCGCCGAGTGCTCTCACACAGAGACCTAGTCCAGCAGCAGCACAGTCAGCATCGCT
>DF820143.1:0-68696 GCA_000836195.1 Taphrina populina JCM 22190
CTATACCACGATGGTTCAACCTCAATATGGCTACCACAAGAGGTTATAATTTCTGGTTTTTCACGATGCTAGTCATCTCCACACCAATCATCTATCTGTTCAGCCGAATCTTCCAGAGGTATATTGACGACAATTGCACAAAGTTTGTTAAGAATCTGGAAGAGTCTCTTCGGAAGAGTGCAGGGGTGGCTCCTGCAGCCAGTACGCCGGAAAGGATCTTTCCCCCGGACATGGTGGAGATGCAAGCCGAGAAGATGGGGTTGAAGGATATGGAGGATTTCTTGCAGGATGTTCGTGTGCGTCAGGCATCCGTCTCATCATCATGAGCGCTAGTGGTTCGAACCTTGCTTCATTTCCAGGGAATTATGCGCATGCGCGGGCTAGTATCTTCGCGATTTGACTGGGATTCATTTTAGTAATTGCATCTTGAGTACCTGCTTCTCGGTACTTATTACTCATGACATTGCAAGCTATATATATTTACTTCTGTTACTTTCGGGAAATCTCTGCTTTCGTGCTGACGTTACTGAAGTCCGAGATTCGTTGGCACTTGCGCGAAGTACGCAGATGATCATGACGAGTGAAATTCATCAATGTGATGCAAACAATCTCACACTGTTTTGAAGCATACGATATAGGCTCACAACACTCTGTTCATGGATGTGCTCATACAAGTCTGAAGCAGATTTCTTTGGAGGACGTTGATGGCCATGGCTGCAGTCTAAAAAGCTCGGGTCGTCTGTTTGACACGAGGCAAACGAGATTTGAGAAAATGAGGCGAATGGGTTGATTTCTTTCTGTTGTTGCTCCTTTCCATTCCCGTCGTCGTTACAGACAAACCTCCGTCGCTCGCCACTCTGCTATCGACTTCTTGTACAACTGATCTTTTCACATCGCCGGATACCTTGTGCGGCATAGAAAGCTATTCACATCATGGCATTTGCGATGAAGACGTTCCAGCGGTCCGAACTCGAGACTCACAACACGACAAAGTCATGCTGGGTCACCATGTCTTCGACAGATCGAGTTTATGATGTGACGGATTTTCTTGAAGACCATCCAGGCGGCGGCGAGCTCATCACAAAATATGGTGGCCAGGATATAACCACCATCATGGCTGACCCGATCTCCCATACACATTCGGAATCAGCTTACGAAGTTTTAGAAGACTGCGCAATCGGCGTTTTGACGAGCGGTGCCGCCGTCTTATCTGCCACACACCCGGAAGAAGTGATTACCATGGCGGAATACGACGAACAAAAACGCGTCTTTGAATTGACTGGTTTATCGTGCGTCGAAGACTTGTGCGTGGAGACCGATTATGAAAAGGATCACAAGACGCACAAGTTTATTGATTTGAATCGTCCAATGTTGATGCAAATTTGGCGCTCTGGTTTCAAGAAGGATTTCTACCTCGAGCAAGTCCATCGACCACGACACTACAAAGGCGGTCAATCCGCGCCACTCTTTGGCAATTTCTTGGAACCTCTGTCAAAGACTCCATGGTACGTAGTGCCAATGGTGTGGCTGCCCTGTATTGCGGCAGCAGCTTATTCTTCATGGCTACAACTTGGGACGCTAAAGTATCTGACCTGTTTCGTCGCGGGACTCATGATTTGGACTCTTGTGGAGTATGGTATGCACCGTTGCCTCTTCCATATGGACGACCATCTACCTGATCACCCCGCGTTTCTGACGCTGCATTTTCTCTTACACGGCGTACATCACTACTTGCCCATGGACCGCCTCCGTTTAGTCATGCCACCGACTCTGTTCGTAGTCTTGGCGTATCCGTTTTGGAAGTTGGCACAGGCATTGTTCCCGCACTACATTGCTCTCGGCATCTTTAGCGGCGGCATTCTCGGTTATGTTGGCTATGATTTGACGCACTACTTTATTCACCACAAAAATCTACCGGCATTCTACAAGGAACTCAAATCGTACCATCTCGCACACCATTATCAAGAATACGATACTGGATTCGGTGTGACATCCAAGTTCTGGGACCATGTCTTTGGCACCACCTTGGTATTGAATAAGGTGGATTAAGCACATTTCATCTTTTTACAATTTCTTTCTTTCTCGGAGTGCGAGTCATGTGGGAGCTTGTGGGTTTTGTTGGGTTTAAAAGTTTCCTTTACGTTAGTAGCATAGAGCAGCACATGTTATAATCGGCAGCTGGTTGCAGTCTATAGGAACGAATTCGCTGGAATAGTACAAATTTGCCTCTACTGATTGACACTGCTCGCTACTCTTTCATTTGGAAGTATTAGACATAGAATTCTATGTTTATTGAAACGTTGCGCATATCCCGAATTTACTTGGGAGTGGTATTGAATGCCATGTCTGACTTTGATGGCCATGTGATTAAGCAAATGTGCCAACGACGTAGTAGAATCTCATGGATGGAGGCACGAGCGGAGGCAAATGAGGGCGAAATCGAGTATAGATGAAAGGGACAAGTAGGAGGCAGTGTGTATGGTATTGTATAGTATGATAAGAAGAAACACGACTGTGCGCGTGTATCTGGTGACTTGTACAGACGGGAAATATTTGCCTGCTGAAACAATTGAGATGTATGAATACTGCTCCGTAGTTGCTGATTAAGATTAATGTGACGCGATCGTGCTGAGGAAGTGTAGTATGGTATGGTATGGTATAAGAGAGCGTTACTCATCTTGGGGGAAAAAAGTGAGGAAAGAAGGAGCGCGCGCGCGCGTCTAGATCAAGTCACGGTTGTGATCCAGCCTAATTCTTCGTCGCTCTGCTCGCTCGTCCATTTAGATTTAGCGACATCTTCTTCATTGGCGAGCCGCTCTCTCTGTTCATCAGTCATCTCGAGCCCATTTTCATCGCCGTCCTCAAGCGTCTCGAATAAATCAATGTGAAAATCATTTCCGAACCGGACTTTCTTGTCTCCTCGTGACAAGTCGACGTAATTGTCATCTTCGCCCTTGATTGTTGTGTGTTCATGGACGGAATAAGGTATTCTCGCGCGGATAATGTCTTTTGCAGCTTCGATAGGCGGCAAGTCTGGATCTGGGTTGAGTTGAAGTGGGTACTTGACCTTTTCGGCAAAGACCGCCAATCTCTGATGTATTTCGAATGCAGAAGGCCGGTCCATAGGTTGTTGTACAAGAATCTCTTCCACGATATCGACAATCTCGACTCTGATACGTTCCTCCACTTCGTCTTCTACGGATGGTAGTTGCCTCAATTTTTTCCGGAGCTGTCCTGTGGGCAAAGCAGCTACCATATAGCCAAATTCATTCGGATCACGAATCAATCGTTCTTGTTTGTCACCAAGGGAATAGAGCAACTCCAAGAGCGTCACGCCAAGCATCCAAATATCCGTGCCACGACGCGATACGTCGACCTTTTGCTCGGGAGCGGTGTAGAAAAGATCTGTTTGAATAGTCAAATGAGACATGGTAGAAACTGACGACGGATGCCTGAGCTTGCCTCGCTCATTCCGCGATTCGTCAAAAATAAAGCTGGATGCCCCGGGAGTCGAAAGTCCTGGCGTGACCGTCCCTGTCTCATCATCGTCCTCTTCCACATAGATTCTGCTCGAACTAAGGTCACTGAGAAATATCCCACCTTCGTCCGTGAGAAGCACATTACGAGGATTGATATTCACATGTTTCACTCCGTGGCAATGGATATGGTAGAGTAGACTGCCGAGACAATAGCCCACGCGAAGGACCAACTGTAGACCGTATGCACCCGCGGCAATGACATCTTGTAGGCGATAATCACACCAAGGCTCAAGTGCCATCTTCTGGACGACTTTGCCTGTTCGGGTCGTGCGATAGGTACAGAGTGTGCGTAAGGCATTGGGATGAGGTAACATGAGATTCTGTATCAGGATATCGTAAGAGACATCAGTCTCTGGAGAGTATTCCTTGAGTGCGACGCGCTTGGGGGGATTATCACTGCTAAGAGCCGTTCGAACTATGGCAAAAGGCCCTCTTAGATACGACTTTGCAGAATAGGAGAATGGTTCTTCTTGATGGGCTTTGAGAAGCGGGTTCGTCCCTTGCGGCACCACAGTAGGATGAATAGATTCTCTCCATAGACCTGCTTCGCCATGGACGAAAAACTTGATGAGCTTTGTTTTGATTGCGCGTTCGGAAGGTAATATCTGCAATTTATCAGAATCGAGGCCGTGTTCTTCCTCTTTCGCGAATCGATTATAAAAGGTCGGCACGGTGTACAGTCCAAGTGTGTCTTCCAAGTAGGTTGCGAGTTCTTCTGCATCCTTTCTGCGCTTTGGTTCGCTCCATTTAGGGAACTGAGCAATAATTTCCGAGACGAATTCGCGCAAATCTGCTTCCATAAACTGACCTTCCTGCGTAACCTCGGGCGCCGAGATTGGCGCTTCGGGTAGAGGCGACAGACTCATCTGGGACGATGCGTCCTCAGCGTCAGTCTTTGATGTCAGCAGGTGTGAAGGGGAAGTGAAGAAACTAAATTTGGCGATTTGTGGCCAAGCAGCAAATCCCGTGCTTGCACCGCCACACTTGGTGATCACAAGGAACAAGGAGATGCATCAAAGTGTCTGCCGTCGTGGTCTCGTCGTTGGCCCAACATGATCAATGCCATTATGATATGTAAATCACTCCTTTCCCCCCCTTTTGGCGAATATACTGACATGTCAAGTCAACAATGATGGGAAACCGCGGCTCACTAAATTCTATGCACAGATTCCCACAGACGTACAGCAACTCTTGCTTTCGGAAATATTCAGTCTCGTATGTGATCGGCCCTCGACCTTGTGTAATTTCTTGGAAGGATCGTCTCTGATTGGCGGAGGCGATGTGAGGGTGATTTATAGACACTATGCAACACTCTACTTTGTCTTTGTCGTCGACGAAGCGGAATCCGAACTCGGTATTCTTGACCTGATTCAAGTCTTTGTCGAAAGTCTAGATAAATGTTTCGAAAATGTCTGTGAACTTGACCTGGTACGTGCCCTCCACTCATTCCACTTCTGCAAGGGCGTGCAAAAGCTGACATGGGGCCGCCTAGATTTTTCATTTCGATGAAGTGCACGCCATACTGCAAGAAGTTGTGTGTGGCGGACTTGTCGTGGAGACCAATGTCGCGAGCATCGTGGCCGCCATCAATGAGGGTAAAAGAACGATGCACCGTCGTGGTGCAACAGTGAAATAATGAGCACGCATGCGGCTCCTGTGAAGAAGTGTAATAATAATATTATTGTTTATATCTATATGTGTTTATGCTAATGTCTTCTCATAGAGTTGGCGCGAAAGAGTCATTGATGGGCCATCGATGAACTTGGTGCAAAGCTCAGCGAGGTATAGGGTCAATGGTAAAAGAATGGCATGGCAGCACAGGTAATTAAACTCCAGACCTACCGGACCGGCACTGGACAATAGAAAACGATTATTCCAGTCGCTGACGGGCTGTTCCAGGCCAAGTGCTAAACCCGTGGCAGCATACATTCTCGTGCCAAGGAGAAAGAGAATAGGTCCGTGTACGAGGTAGAGGCCGAAGGAGTGGCGCCCTAAATACTGCGGGAATCGCATCTCAAACAGTCTCTTGAACCCCTGGAGGTTTGTTGCAGCAGTGACGATGATGATGGCCCCGAAGGTGTACCAGAAATCATTCCATTTTCCGAAATAGTGACCGGGAATGAACTGGAAGAGATAGTAGTAGCCCCAGGAATTCATGTACGCGTCCGGTGGCAGAGCACCAAAGGAGAGCATGGGCTGTCCCGCGAGATGCAACGCAAATGGCACCAAGACACAGTAAACCTTGACCTTGGATTTTTGCAGCCACAAGAGCCATTCCCAGCGCGGCCAATCCTCGTTTGGTAGAAGGTCCAAATTTGCTAAAAATGCGCCAAAGAGAAATGTCGAGCATCCCCATGCAGCCAGGTAATGCGTGTAGCAAGCTACACCGAGCAAAAACAAGATTCTTGCGCGCATTGTCATCTTGATTGTGGCAAACAACGATAGCAGCACGTACACTGACCCTCGAAACTCGTAAGGAATGGTCCAGGTGTGTGGATTCCAGTCCATCCATCCCATGGTGGAAAAGGGATGTGACACGGTGAAGAGAGTGTACCACCATGTCGTGCATTCCATCAAATACGAAGACTCCTGCTTTTCGCCACGCTGATGCAACATGTACCCAAACGTCATTGTGATAAAA
This sequence comes from Taphrina populina JCM 22190, assembly GCA_000836195.1. Taxonomy (NCBI): domain Eukaryota; kingdom Fungi; phylum Ascomycota; class Taphrinomycetes; order Taphrinales; family Taphrinaceae; genus Taphrina; species Taphrina populina. The sequence goes on from DF820143.1 coordinate 6,181, forward strand.
GTTGTCGCAACCACTGGAGTCCATAAGCGGACAAAGCGCCGACATAGCGCTGACGAGAGACTTGTCACAATCTTGTCGATTGAAGCGCCGTCTCGGTGATTTTTAAAAGTCGAGTAACTCAGGACATACCCGGAGATGACGAAAAAGATGTGGACCGACATGTGTGATCCCGTAAAGAGCGTGCGGATGAATGGGACGGCAACAAAGTAGTACTTGTTATCATGACCAAACTCGAGTTCAAGAGGTATCCACATGTGTGCTGCAAGAATATGATGCGTCATGTACACGAGTAAAGCAGCCCAACCACGAAGTCCATCGAGATATGCCGTTGCACCATGCACTTGCTTCGATTCCGCCTTGGTGAAGAGGACGGGTTTCAATGCCACGAGCGTCCTTTTCATGCTGGACATTGCGCGCGGCCGCATCGGTTTCAATGTCGGAAGTAACGCGTGCAGGTCCTGGTTCGACATGGATTTTTCGAAAGTGTCCGATGGCTCCCCCAAGTCCGTTCCCATGGTCAGATTCGACTCACACGACCAAGGAGGTTATCGACAAGATAAATGGCAATCACAAGGCCGGGGCGGGGACTTTGTAAGAATTACCTAGGTGTTTCAAGTGCAGAAAACCGTTTTATCGGCCAACCAATCAAATCAGGTCATTGCTTGACGCCGTGGCAGCCACCATCAGGATTCACGTGTAAGACTTTCGATTAATTCAATGCTCGCTGCTGATTCGCTGAACCTTTTCCCATGCTGAAATGTCATTTGTTGCCTCTTTTACAGGAGCAACCCCGCAGCCATTTCGACATTACCGTCCGTTGCTTCGAGCGCCTGCACACACTCTGCCCTGTCAAATCCCATCGCCTGCAATTGAGACACTTTTCCCTCATCAATCTTCTGCTGCTCACCAGATGTCTTTTCCAGCCTCACTTCACTACTACCCGCACTCGTGCCCAGTTTCTGGCCTTGTCCTGTGAACCGCGCTGAGGGAGCTTGTACCACAGCCCCACTATCGTTGAGTTTCGCACCGCCAGGTCCAGAGACTGTTGTTGCCGGAACATTGTCTCGCGCAGACAGGGGCAATTCATGTTCACCCAGAAAGGGCACGCTCTTATCCCCGATTCGCAGTGTGTTTGTTGCCAAGTCAATGCAGGCTTGGTGGCGCCTCAGCATATCTAGACCAAAGAGCATATCTGGTCCTGCTTTGCCTGCTGCACCGCCTTCCATGACAGTAAGACTGCATTGAAGAAACATGTCGCCCAACTTGATTTGCGCGGAATGTACGCGCCCTAGAATATTGGCTGTTCCAACTCCCACGGCTGTACCTGCATACCGCTTATCCACCAGACGCATGATGCCGCACTGCTGAGCACACTGTGGCGACATGATTGTCGCTTGTGCGCCAGAGTCCACGAAGGCCTTGACTTGATGGCCATTAACCTCGACATCAATGTAGAGCATCGTCACGCGAGCGAACGATTCGGGATGGTATTCCATCGCATTATTTAGGTTTTCGAGTATTTGCTCCTGCTGTATCATATCTTCAATCTTGCGTTGCGCTTCAACATCAAAGGGATCATCGTTGAGCGCATTGATTTGCTGCTGTCGCTCTAATTGCCGATCATATTGATCAGTCTGTTGTATCTGATTCAAGAGCTCAGCAAATCTGCGCGGGTCTGACTCTGCCGCTCGCGCTAGTTCGGGCTGCTGAGCACGTATCTGAGCCATGATGCCAGGATTGGCGAGAAGTCTACGTGCGAAAACCGTCAGCACGCCCATTCGCTTTGCCAGACACTCGGGACGAACTCACGAAAGTCTAATGAGCTCAGGATCCTGGCCCTCCATGCTTCTTCGCTTGAAGGGAGAAGAGAGCGCAGCGGTGCTCGAATGATTTTTATTTATTGCGTCAAGTGGAGGAAGTGGCGATGAATGCGAGATAAGCAATAAAGTTGCTTCGTGCCTGAACTCAAAAATTGTCCTTTCATTCACGTCCTCATCCATACGCATCGACCGCTCGTCCTTTGCATCGTCGACAAAGATGGCTTCTACTGGTACGTCTTCATTAGCTCGCCATCTGACCCTTTCTGCATGCATGACTAACCTATCCTCCAGGATTCAAGGCTATTCAGCCCATCCCAGCAGTGACTGACTTCCTCGACATTGTCCTGTCTAGGACGCAGCGCAAAACACCCACTGTTATCCGCTCTGGGTTCAAAATATCCCGTATCCGCGATTTCTATGCAAGAAAAATCAAGTTTACCCAGGACACCTTTTCCGAAAAATTGCAATCTATTCTCGATGAATTTCCCAAGCTCAACGACATCCATCCTTTTCACCAAGACCTGCTCAATGTGCTATATGACAGAGATCACTTGAAGATTGCCCTGTCGCAACTCTCCACCGCTAAACACCTTATTGAACAGGTTTCGCGAGATTATGTCCGGCTCATCAAGTACGGTGATTCATTATACAGATGCAAGCAACTCAAGCGCGCGGCTCTCGGACGAATGGCTACAATCTTGCGCGGTCGTGCAAAGGACTCATTAGTCTATCTTGAGCAAGTTCGCCAACATCTGGGACGTTTACCCGCAATCGACACAAACACGAGAACGCTCATCCTATGTGGCTACCCCAATGTCGGAAAATCGTCCTTCATCAACAAGATTACTCGTGCAGACGTTGACGTACAGCCGTATGCTTTCACCACGAAATCCCTCTTTGTTGGCCACATGGATTATAAATATTTGAGGTGGCAAGTTATTGACACGCCCGGTATTCTGGATCATCCTCTCGAAGAAATGAACACCATTGAAATGCAGAGTATCACTGCCATGGCTCATTTGCGGGCGTGTATTCTCTACTTTATGGATCTTTCAGAGCAATGTGGCTACAGTGTCGCTGCACAAGTCCAGCTGTTCAACTCAATCAGACCGCTGTTTGCCAATAAGCCAGTCATGCTTGTGGTGAATAAGATTGACGTTATGCGTCCAGAAGACCTCGATCCTGAGAACCAAGCGCTCATTCAGGGCATCGTCGACTCTGGTGTTCAGATGGTACAATCATCCTGCTTCAATGATCAAGGCGTAATGGATGTTCGTGCGGCCGCGTGTGACAAACTTCTCGCCGCACGTGTCGAGAACAAGTTGAAGGGTTCTAAAATCAATGATGTCCTCAACCGTATTCACATGTCTAACCCACAAGCTCGTGACGACAACCCGAGACTGCCTTTCGTGCCAGAGGGCATCAAACCTGGTAAGCGTTATGACTGGAATGACCCTGACCGCCGAACCTTGGAGCGTGATATTGAAGCTGAGCATGGAGGTGCTGGTATGTACAACATTGACTTGAAGAAGAAGTGGGATCTTGAGAATGATGAGTGGAGAGCGGACAAAATGCCAGAATTGCTCAATGGTAAAAATATCTACGACTACATTGATCCCGACATTGAGGCGAAACTATCTGCACTTGAGTTGGAGGAGGAGAAGCTTGAGAATGAGGGATTCTACAATGATGAAGGTGATTTGCCAGACGCTTCGGAGGAGGAGATTTTGAGTAAAGCTGCCATGATTCGCGACAAGAACATGCGCATCAAGCGAGCCGCAAGATCAAAGAAGATCATTAAAAACAGACCACAAATACCACGAACCGCTGGACTGCAAAAGATGAGCAATTTGAAAGCTTCACTCGAGCGACAAAATCTTCCGTCCGAGTCGATCGAAGCACGAGCACGATCGCGTGCACCGAGTGCGAGTCGAGAACGTGGATCAGATGTGGTTATGCGCACGTCGAGCACGTCACGCGCGCCTTCTTCCATGCCCAAACGCGACCGCTCAGAAGCCGGTCTCTCAACTGTGGCACAACGAACCAAGGCTGAAAAAGTGGCGCGACTGCAGCAGCGTGAGAGAAACAGAATGGCGAGAGCGAGTGAGTCTGATCGACACATTGCCGATACGAAACCAAAACACTTGTTTTCTGGAAAAATTGGGCTCGGCAGTCGATCGTCTCGTTAAGTGTCATTTCACCTCTTATTTATCTCATCTGTCTGAAGCTATTCTGTCATCACTTTTTCCATATCGTGGGCGCGTTTTAGAGAGTAGAATGACTTGATTTTTAGAAATTTATATTCTTTCATTTTCGATAAAATGGTAGAGACGCGACGTCATCTTGCTAAACTAAGCTGAACCTTTCTCTTTCCCGTGACGGTGTCCAGAACGGTCTGCACCTTGACTGAAACTCTATCAAATACCGCCAATCGAAACTCTTTTGCCGAGTCGGGGTACAGCACCAATTCATACTTGTCTGCATTCAACTGCGCACTCGGTTCAGGCTGTGCGATGGAGGAAATCTTGATGACGCCTTCAATGCCAAACTTTGACACAAATACCAGAATTCCATTCTCAAAGACTTTCATGATGTACGCTTCCTCAACGACGTCTTGTTCCTTGAGTGCTTGTCCGACATAGTACTCGACACTCGCTCTGCCAGCCATTTGTGCCATTCTGTGTCGATAATTGATGTTGCTTGATATTTTCTCGAGTTTTGCTTTATTCTGGAGGGAGGGATGCAGCGGCTCGAATGCAATTGCTGAAGAGAGTTGGCGGTGCGCAATAACGTCGGCGTAGCGACGAATAGGAGACGTGAAGTGTGTGTATATCCCTGACGCAAGACCATAATGACGAAACTCGGGCTCGGAGAAACAGCCGGCGGGGAAGTACTCTGCTGAAAGCATACATCGTGTTGCCATGATGCGCACAAGGGTGTTGAAGAACGGAACATTAGGGTCGATGCAGCGATCCAATGAGTCCGCGAGTGATTTGGAAGAGTCGACGTCAAGGCGAATGTTGCGACGCACCTGAAGTACGTCCTGTAACCCCTCAAAGTTTGTCGCCGGTGGAGCGCCATGACGTCGCAGCATGGCCGTCTCAGGGTATGCTTCATATATTTTTGTCGCAACACTAATGTTGGCCAACAGCATGAATTCTTCAACCAATGAATTTGTCTCTGTCGCTAATTTAGTCTTGACTTCAATCGGATCAGACGTCTCACTGTCCATTTCAATGCGGACCTCTGGGCTAGCGAGATTGAGTGCTCCCGCAGCGAGTCGAGCAGCGCGCAATTTTTTAGATAAGCCAAGCAATAATCGCATCCCATTTGTCAAGTCGTCCTTGACGTTCTTGTCATCTATTCGCAACTGCGCTTGCTCATAGGAGAACGCTTCCCGAGACTTGATGACGGATTTCGTGAATCTCACATTCTGAACTTCACCTTTAGGCGATAATTCCCATATAGTGGAGAAAGCGAATCGTTCCACATATGGCATGAGTGAACAGAGATTCGTCCCAAGAAGGTGCGGCAACATATCGATCCTTTTGTCCACCATATAAACAGTCGTGCCTCGCGAAGCCGCTTCCGTGTCCATGGGAGTGTCTGCCTTGACAAAGGACGACACATCAGCAATATGAACACCCACCTCGATATTCCCGTTTGGTAATGCTTTTGCATGCAATGCGTCATCAATATCCTGACAGCCCGGTGGATCAATGCTGCAGACGAGCAGGTCACGCAAATCCGCTCTGTTTGTCCATCCCTCATCCTGAAGATCTGATGGCACCACCCAGTCAGCACCCTCCGGGGGTAAGCAATCGAGCACGGACTTGGGGAATGGGCGATACTGGACATCCCACTCTAAAAGTAGCGCTTCAGTTTCCGCCTCTTTGCTCTCTGTTTGTCCGAGAGTTCTGACAAAATGACCTTCGGGGTACCTCGAAGTTTTGTGCCAGTGGTCGATATTGACAACGAGTTTTTGACCGACTAGCTCACTAGCCTGTCGTGTCTTGACACGTATCTTTGGTATGCGACGATCCGCGGGCAGTATAAATACAGTTTGAAGACCACGACTCCCTTGACCCTTGATCATATTGCCTCCATCAATGTGCCCAACGTAGGGCCGCCAGTTTCGCTTTGTGATTCCAACCACTCGAGCAGTCTTCTGCGCGACTGACGCTCGCGAGACAGAAGTGGAGCTCTGTTTTTGCTCAAGCTCTCGCTTCTCCTCTGCACTAACAACTGCTTCGTCTACGGCATCTGCATCCTCAGTCTTGCCGACCGTCTCGGAGTCGAGTAACTTGTCTTGCGGCAATCTCCATTGATCGGCGGGTAGCAATTCAATCACGACAACATCTCCCTGTACTGCTCGATTCAGGTTTTCACGACCCACGATATAGACTGGACCAGTGAATGCCGCGACGGCTACTGTGGCTTCCAGAAAGTTGAATGTAGAAGTGTTCAATATGCCTTGATGTAAGGCACCAGCCTTGACACCCTCCTGAAGGCGACTGGCACTAAAATGATCCACGTAAATGGCTTCGCCACTCTGAGGAGCGCTCGATTTTTTCTCGGCCGACACGGCAATCATGTCGAGCAATTGAGGCGCTCTTGGCTGACGTTCAATGTACTCGTGTAGCGATAGTGCATAGATGCCCTCCGATTGAGCTTTATTGCGATTGAGTCGATCATCTGTTAGCAAAACAATCTGTGGTGCAACTGTCTTTGTACCTCGCGTAGCCTTTGCAACATGGTCTTTATACCATTCACTTGCATGTCGAATGGCACGATCGTTTCGATCGTTGACAGTCTCTCCTTCTTGCCTAGTTACATGCGTTTCTGCATGGAATTCGTTGTGGAAGACGTAGAATCGTTTATCTGCATCGCTCACGAGCTGTCTTAACCTATTATATAGAGGAAAACTTTTATTCCTCAATTCATCGAGAGCCGTCTGGAGGACAATCACATCGAGAAATGTATCTTCCTGCTCCATAATGTCCATAGAATGGTAGAAGATATTCGTATCGGGTACAACATAATGCGGCGGGATATCTTTGAGATCTCTTGGATGCGCGGACAGAGTCGAGGGACCTGCAGTCGTTTTGGGTGCGTTTGCCTGGCACGTTGCACATAGTTCAGACCCGCAGGCGATGTCCGTTCTGAGATAGACTTCTCGGACAACCTTCTGCGCCTTGCGTCGTTGAACAAAGACCTTGTTTTGTATCAGACTTGTGCCGGTGGATGTTCGCTTCATTACGATGTAAGAAAATGGGAAGCGTAAAGTATTCTGCCGCTCAGTATCTCTGCATATTGTCGTGGATAGACCGCTCCAACAGCTTGCAATGATTCTTCATTCAAGTGATGAATTTTCGTGGCTCACGAGATGAGATACGAAAAGTACGATCACATGCTTCTTTGTGGAACCATACGTCGTTGTACATGTCTACTCGGGTACTCTCTATCACCCTACGAACCATGGCCGGGGAGGCAAGTCCTATACCCTTCAATCAAACAGAAGATGGCGTAGATGAGACTTGTTCGAATACAACGGTGCTCAAAGCACAAACTAATGCTCAGCCAGTCGACTCTACGGATAAACAAGGACAGCTGACGTCGGATAAGACAGAGCGAGACGAGGGACAACTTGAGGACGGGGAGATTTTTTCCGAGGGGTCCCAGTCTACTATACGACTGCTATCGGAAGATGATGTGGAAGGTGCTCATGGACCACCCTCCAAGCAATATGCAGTAGAAACAACCTCCGAACAAGACATTCCCCAGCAGGACACGAGCTTGTCTCAAATCGACGCACTTGCAACCGGGGCTAAAGTCGTCTCTGGAGACCGAGAGAATCTCTCCACGGATGCCTCGCCAGGTGCCATGGTCGCAAAAGTCGAGCTGTTGCCTAGCGCGATTATAGAGCAAGATCCTGAAGTGATACTACCCGCGGCCTTAAAGCCGGCTAACACAAATGACTTGGCGGAAGAGGAGGAAGAGGAGGAGGAAGAAGGAGAAGAAGGAGAGGAAGAAGAGGAAGAGGAAGACGTCGTCATTCGACCAAAATCACGCGCCAAGCGTACAACCTTATCGCAAGAACCAGAAGCGGCTCCGGCGGCCTCCAAGAAACTTAAGCTGGAAGCGACGGCCGCGAAGGAAAAACTCAAGCTCGCAGCAAGCACTACCGTGCAGCACATTAACGATGAGGATGACGAAGAAGGAAATGGAAAAGTCGATGAACATGGGTACCTCAAAGGAGACCGCACCTATACCGCCAAAGTCTTCCGTCTACCCATGCGAGGCGACACGTACTACTTTTTGGCGACAGAAATTGCTCGTGAATCGGGCTACAGAGACTCATACCTCTTGTTCAACAAGAACCGCAACCTGAAGAAACTCATGACCACGGAAGCGGAAAAGGCATTCCTAATACAGCAAGAATTGATACCTTACTCTTATCGTAATCGTCAAATTGGTGTGGTCAAAGCACTGAGTATCTACAAGACTTTTGGTGCTCGAGTGATCAGTAAAGGCATGCGTGTAAAAGATGACTATTTCGCACAGCGTGCGAGGGATGCAGGTTTCACGGAAGCAGATTATGCCAATGAAGATGACAGGCCTGTAGAAGATCGTCTATATGCTCAAGCGGAAGCACAAAAACGGGCAGATAGTGATGCCGATGGCGCCTTGACAAGTAATGCGCAAAGTATCGTTGAATTCAATCGAGTCATTAATCAACAACGGAAAGTCAGGCAAACAAAACAAAAAGCACAATTTCGCAAAATACTGGACGTTCTTGCGCACACGTAACCTCTCTTTTATGATGGTGCATATGTATATATGTATATGTATAGATGTTTAATTTAAGCTATAGTACAAACGACCCTTAGATGTATATTGACGCATCCTCTTGTGCTCATGAGACTTAAATTCATGTGGTGTCTGTCTACCTCTTTTTGCTCTTATCTGAGGCCAATTCTGAAACAATACCAGAAACGATTTGCGCACTACCATAAAGTCCATTCCAAACTGTGGTTAGAATTGACATGTCACCGTTTACGACGGCATTATAGATACCAAGAAGACACACTCCTAAAAAGACGAAAATAGTGGTTTTCAACGAGAATATAAGAGTTCCTAAGGCGTTGAGTTATTGCTTGACTAGGCGTACAAAGACATGCCCTTGTATGGTGTAACAAGGACGGTGACTTACCCATAGTAAATCTCCATGCACGCAAAAGAACAGCGAAACTGATGTAGACGACAATCAGTAGCAGCGCAACACTCGTAAGATCTGACGAGGATCCGCCTTGAGCTGCTCGAGTAGCTCGATCAATGACTGGACCACCCCACTGTCGTGCATACAAGTAGACTTTCGAAGCCGTATCGTATTGTGCTTTATACGCAAGTATTTGATCCTTGATGATGTCCATACCACGCGAAGCAATGACAAACGTGAGAAGAAAAGAGGCGACCTCGAATCCGTAGGTAGTGATGCTATTGAATAAGATGATTTTTGTCTGTATGGAAGCCACAGCTATTAGCCCTTCACCAGATGTACGGAGTCTCCACTTCTGATCTCCACGTGTTTGTGCAGTCAAGATCAGCTACGGGTCAATCAGCTTCTACAAAATGTCATTAGTCTAGTGTAACATAACTTAAATCATCCAAGTGCTAAGTCGCCCATCACATAGTAAACATGTCTAAATTGACTTGACAACTGCAATTGGCCAACGAATCTGTCCGCGCCGAGAAACAAAGAAAATCTCCACGACCCAGTTGCAAGCGAGTGTACAGCCGTCGCGAAACAACTTGATAAAAGTGCTTCAGAGCACTGCCATACTAAAAGATGAGTGTAAAAAAAAACACTCTCTTTGATTGGTGCATGACTACACTACTTGTTGCAGTGCAGTGCCAGGGAATTGCTGATTGAGTGCTACACATAGGTTCGTCAGTTCTTCACGCGATGTGTCCTTTAATTGATCCTTGTCACCAGTAAGAACACTGACAAATATAGGCACAAGCGCTTCAGTCAAGTTCATGACTTCCTGATTGTTGGCACGGTATAATTGGCAGAGCATCTTGTAGACTGGCTGATTCTCGGCGTAATCGTCCTTTAGCGGCAAGTTGGACACGATGACCGGCAGTACTTGTGAGATCGGCACAGCATCAGCACGAGCCAGGATCATTCTAGAGGTACATCCAATCGCGTTGTCTTTAGCCAACCTGTGATTATCACCGGAAAACATGGGTTGTAGTTTCTGTAGTATCGACAAGTACTGGGAGCTGAGATCGTTCTGCGTGTACTCACACAACAGACCAGTAGCATAAGCTGAATTTGATCTGACCTCCTTGTCAGGATCCACCAGTCCTTGCTGCAGGATCGCGAAGATCGGTTCCGTGAAACTCGAGATTTCCGTCTTGAGGCCACCAGCGACTTCGCCCAGACATGCCACCGTGGAGGCCCGTTCGCTGTTTGATTTCGAAGCAAAGAATTTGCTGACTAGCGGAAGGAAGATTGAAAAGGATTGCTTGAATTGTCCCCCAAGCGCAAAAGAAAGCGCTATGATTGTGTCATTGGCGGCATCAATCAACATGGCGTCATACTCGGCACTGTCATCGTCGTCAGCCTCGACTATATCATTCTCTTCCGCATCGTCATCGCCAAAGGCATTGCCCTCGTCGCCTGTCTGACAAGGGTGTTGCTTTGCAAGCACAGACATGAGCAAGTCGCACAGTGCATTGAGATCTTTCTCAGAACCGAGTAGAGCTGGTCCACACAACTTGATGGTTTCTGCAAAGTTTCGTAAAATTTCCGTGGCAACCAACTTTTCATCTTCAGCAATCAACAAATCGAGTGCCGCTTGTCGAACTACGCCTGCACACTTCTCAACCTGTTCGTGCAGGGGAACGGCAGCCGGTACTCCTGGAACCCATTGCTGCTCATTGCTGGTCAGATTATACATGGTTGCGACGAAACGGAATAGAGAACTGATGGCAGATTTTCTCACACCTTCGTAGAAATGATCCAGACATTTGAGAAGCTCTGTGATGGCCTCTTGCAGAAAAGGCATAAAGTCTTGCTTGACATGGGCAAAAATTTCACCAAGCGCATCGGCCGCAATCTCCTTCTCCATCGCGATGGCGGAATTGAAGCCCAGACTTTTCATGAGTTCCTCGTCATCTTCATCGTCGTCACCTCCAGTGAGATCAATTTCTTCCACATTAGCAGACTCTTGAGCCTGGTCGCCAGCCACATCAGCATTCAGGTCATCGCCCATCTCATTTTGTTGAAGTGACTTCAAAAGAGTCGGCACAATCATATTTACATACGGAGCGAAATCGTTCTCGAGCACACGAGCCATGATTGAAAAGTACACGAAACCACACTCGCGAAGACGTGGCTGATTCATCTGAAGACCCTCATAAGCGGCCTGGCACACATGTTGAGTGTATGGCGCGAAATGTATTTTGCCTACGGCCTGAGCGATAGCACCCAAGGTATCCGTAACAACACCACGGAACTCCATTTCCTCGGTGGTGTTTTGTAGGGACAAATATGGACCTAGGAGAGCCATCGTGTCCGGGAAGTATGGCACAAAAGCTTGCTCCGCAGCGTGCGCTGCTGAGCCGATAGCAGCAACGACCGTGATTCGGACCTCGAGATCTGCTTCTCCACTCTGCAAGATTGCACAAAAGGCAGACATGAGTCTTGGTAAGTATCCCAAAATGTCATCTTTTTCAAGGCCTTCGAGTAGAGCCTCAAGGGCGCTCGTTGCTGACTTTCCAACTCTTTCTCCCTCGGAGTGCATCAAGTTGAACACTAGTGGCAGGAATTTTGCATGATGCTCCGACACCTCCGATGGAAGTTCATCCGCCAGCTGTCCAAGAGCAAGGAGTGCAGCCCGTTGTACAACGGCGGCCGAGTCCTCGAGTCCGTGGACGATCGCAGGCAAGATGATGTCCAGGTGCTGAGACACATAGTCAACTGCTCCTTCCATACCGACTCCCATACAAATCAGTGCGGCTTTGCGTTCGCCAGCATCCGCTGATTGCAACATTGTCTGTGCATTTTGTAAGAGTGGTTCATACACATGAGAAGGCGGCAGCGACGTCGAGAGGGTGTCGACGCAGCGATAAGCCAGCCTTGATGGGCAATCTTCGTCGTGAGAATCACTGTCGCTCTCAGTAGCCACTTTGAGCATGGCTTGTATCAACACCGGCCCAACTTTAAGTGCCTTCATTTTATTTTTACGATATCGAACACAAGTCATGACCCATGAGAGCGCCATGTTGCGATACTCATCATCAATCGATTGATCAACACCGAGTTGGACCATGAATTCGAGAATGTTTGCGAGATGTTTTGCCAATAAATGGGGCTCAAGTATCAACAAGGTCTGGAACGTTTCGAAAGCCTCTTTCGCGTGCTCAGTATCGTCGTTTGTGACAGTCTCGCGCAAGACTTCAACCATGCGTGGAAGAACGTTGCGGAACGCCTTGACGGATTGCTTGTCTTCCCCATCGATGATTTCAGCCATACGTCCTATTGCTAACAAAGTGGTAGCCCGGACTTCGGAAGACTCTGGATCCTGCAGGGTGGCTGAAAAAAGTGTGAAGAGATCTTGCATCTTGTCTGCAAAGAGGGAATCGAGCGTTTCAAACAGAGTATATAGAATATAAACCCCAACGACTCTGTCATTGACGGAGCTCGAAGTGGCGGCCTGTACAAGAAAGTTGGGCAGATCTTGCCATCTACTTTGCGGGAGGTCTACTCGAGCGATATTGGCAATGACTCGAGCGGAAGCATGGCGCACTAGCTTGGCCTGCTCGGCCAGCGTAGATTGTAACAGTGAAGGACGAATCTGAGCACGGATCGATTCATCCAACTCTGACCAGTGTGTGGTTGCCTGTTTTCGTGCTTCTACGGCAGCAAGCTGTCTTACTTGAATTGTCTGCGAGTGCTGCATGACCTGAATCAATGTAGGAAGACATTGCGGATTCGTATAATAAGATTCTTTGAGGGTCTTTGTAGCGGCTGCTATACGGCCGGAATCAGGCTGAGAGATCTCATTCAGTAGGCCCTCAAGTTCATTCATCCTGTCCTGACGAAGCAACTCTTGTCTTTTTCACAAGCGATTTTTTGTTGTGAATCAAACATTTGGCAACTTTTTTTTTTGGTCTGAGGAGCCCTGGAACAAACCACATCCCTCTTCTACGGGGCCGACCTTTATCTTCTTGCATTATCGACTTGCAGCTTCTTAAAAGTGTCTGGCTAATTTGGATCATGGGAACACACAATCACGAGCATGGACACGACCACGGTCCGGGTAATCACGGTCATACACACGAAGAAATGGAAAATGCCGGCTCATTCTTGCAACGCGACATGCCGCGTTTCGAGAAGCGTGACTTTCAAGAGAGAGCCTTCACAGTGGGCATAGGCGGCCCTGTCGGGTCCGGCAAGACTGCGTTGGTGTTGGCTCTTTGCCGCACACTACACCCAAAGTACAATATCGGAGTCGTGACGAACGATATATTCACGAGGGAAGATCAAGAGTTTCTCATTCGTCACAAAGCACTCCCTGAACAGCGAATTAGAGCGGTCGAGACTGGGTCGTGTCCTCATGCCGCTATCCGCGAAGATATATCGCAGAATCTACACCTGCTGGAACAATTACATGCCGAGTTCAATACTGAATTACTCTTGATTGAATCTGGTGGGGACAATCTCGCTGCAAACTATAGTCGCGAACTCGCCGACTTTATCATATACGTGATTGACGTGAGCGCTGGCGACAAGATTCCTCGAAAAGGTAAAAGGGTGGTATTCGTGTCATGCTCCAATCTGCTAACAATGGCAGGCGGTCCAGGAATCACCCAATCCGATCTTCTCATCATCAATAAGACGGATCTAGCAGAGATTGTTGGCGCAGACCTGAGCATCATGGCTCGGGATGCAGCCAAAATGCGTGAAGACGGTCCAACCGTATTCGCGCAAGTCAAGCACGGACAAGGAATGGACGAAATTGTTGCGCTGATTCTTGGTGCGTGGAAGGCGTCTGTGCCAAAAGTATAAAGATCATCTTATGGAACATTTGACATGACCCTATTTGTCAATCGTATCTCCCACCACTCTCAACAGCAAATTAGAGGTTGTTGTCGTCCCTAATGATTCAGCTTTCTCACTACTGTGTCAATTCCCTTCTTGGCCATGGAAGATATATACATAGGTTATTATTTTTACCCACTATAGGAGCTCAGATGGATCGTGCGACTGGAGTGCTTTTACGTAGACTCTCTAGCTTGATCACTATTTGTTGCGTTGCGCGAGGGTTTAGTGTGTGCCTTGATTCCTTTTACACATACAAGTATGCGAGAGACTGGCGGTTGTGATCAATCAAGACAAGTTTTTTATGGTGCATCAGACTAACAACGATGGCTAGAAGAATGGTCTTCATTTCAACTATAATGACAATCTTGCTATGAAGATACAATGACCACCAAGGCTATGCTGTTGAATTGCAATTGTGACTAGAGTGACCGTGTTGTGGTCATGCAAGATTAGGAACTGCCAAATCATGTCGCATGACTCATTTGGGGATATGCCTCCACACCATTCTGGGAGATAGTTCAACTTGTAAGGAGCCAGCGAAATGATTCGAAACTTGACGATCATCTGTGGAACTATTGATTATGCACTTGCAAGGTCATACTATCTAGCAAGCCAATCTCGGCTTACACCAGTTTCGGAAAGCGGCCACGATGCTTCTTATTGTCGTCATTAGTTTTATGAGGCTGTCCAGCTTGTCCCTAAATTGATTTGGTGAAATAAATGATGTACACAAAGAAGTATTTAGACTCGTATTTATTTGACGAGTCGTGGGTTAAAATTGACACGAGCTGATGTCTTCACCATGGTCAGCAGTTTGTAGTGGTCTGCTAGGCTTGAGGTCCTGGTACAAATATCGCCTAAACGTCCGGCATGGGTGGCTCGCTCACATCCTTCTGAGCCAGAGGAATTCCCTGTGTCATTTGACTGGCCTGCTTGCTAATCCAGGCGAAATCTGACTCTGCTAGGTCAAGCGGTCTAGCATCGCCAGTGTGTTCAGATTTTACTTCTTGCTGATGACGAGTCGACTCTTCCTGCGTCCTGTCTATCGGCTCCTCCTGGTCCAAAGGAATACCCTGTGTCATTTTATTTGCTTGCGTGTTGACCCACTCAAAATCTGACGTTGCGAGCTGAAGTGGTGCTGCTTCTCCCTGATTGATAGAGAATTCTGGCCCTTTGTTCGACGAGTGCTCTGAGGATCCGTCGTTCTTGCCACGGCTTCCCGGAAGTTGCGTTTGTAAATTATCACGAGCACGCTCCTGATTCGCAGACTGTTGATTAAGAGAAGCATCGACTTTTGCGTCATTATGCTCTTCGTGTTCTTTGTCGATATTGTTAGCCGATTCTCCGGGAGTATTGGCCGTGCTATCATTGGGCGTGACAGACAACAATTCTCGCAACTCGCGATCTCGAGCTCGAGCTTCCCTTGTTTTAGGCTGTATCAGCGTGCCAGCTAGTTCCTTCCGTGCGCGTATCTGCGCTCTCATCTCAAGTTCCTGCTTTTGCCGTGACTCTTCCTGCTGCAATCTCTCTAATTCTCGCTTTTCGTCCAATACTGCAATTCGGCTGGACCGTTTACGGCTAGAAAGCATCTCGATTCGTAAAGCCTCCTTAATACGCTCGGCCTCTATTTTATCAGCTTTCGCCTGAAGTCGTGCCGCTTTTTCTTTCTTTTCTTGTTCAATGGTTTCCACATATGGAAGAGCAACCTGTTTCAGGTAAGTCAATAACGAGCGCTCATTCGCATGCTTCGATCTGGCGAGATCCTTTACAAGTATTTGCCACTGATCATAGCTTGCCGCCACGCAAGTCCAGTCGTCGTCGATAACATAGGCTCGATCACGATCAAGTTCACCTCGCTTACGTTTCCTATTGCTCTTCTGAGTTGAAACTGGAGAGACGGATCGAGAACAGCGATACAGCCTTGCATCGCTCATGAAATAGTATGATCGATATTGCGAATCAAGGCCGATAGGATCTATCCTCCATTGACACATCTGGAGATCTGTGGTCGCTCCTATTCGATCCCTGAACTTGTCGCTATGCAATTGCCATTCACACAAGTCGTGAAGTACACTAACGCGTTGTGAAACACTGAGATCGAGCCATGCGATGTGAGTTTGTTGCTCTATTTCCTCGATTTCGCCTAAATCACTTTCGTCATCCTGGACGTGCTCGGTAGGGGTACCATCTCCAAAAGTCTCCTTCCAGACACGCTCTACACGTAACAAAGGATTCTTGGCGATTCTGCGATACGCATACTGTCGCCGGATGAAGTCGTCCATGTTCCTTGTAGAGGTCAGTGTCCGGTAGCCAATTCGGGAATTGAGTCATTACTCGATAGTGATGGTTCTATTTGCACTGAGAGCCTTGAGCAGAGACAAGCGAACTTCACGAACATACTCTCCGTCCTCGTCTTCGATAGCCAATTGCTGCTCGAGAAGCTTGATAACTGTCAGTCAAGCCACAATTTCGACAGCCTTCATCTCACATCTGTATTCAACTCTGGTATTCGCAACGCTTCACCAAATAGCGTAACGAATTCACAGATAGCACTGAGCTGCCACTACCTAGTGTCAATGATGTATCTTTGAGCTTCGTTAGAACGTTACCAGGTCTCGCACGTCCTCGACCAGCATGCTTGATTTATGAAGTAGCCTCGCTTTCTTGAGTGAGGTAGGGATTTGCGTCAAGCAGACCCAGAGATATCACAACCGATTACGAGCTTCGAAGCTCCTCAGAATTTGCTCAATTTCAATTTCGATTAATTATTGTCACAGCTTGGACGAATTTACGCACGCGAATTGCACACGCGAACAGATGTGAAAGCTTGGCAAATACGAGCCGTCCCGACACCCAAATCGCAAAAGGGTAAGCCAAGGCATCATGAACCGACACAAATGCAAAGAGGCAAAGTGGTAATGGATGAGGATGAAGGATGAGTGCATTTTACCATGTTCTGCGAGGGAGTTGCTCATAGCCAATGGTACTTGCTGAAGAAGGACTACTCATAACATTAAAGACGTAGAAATGAGAAAGGATACATACTGTAGGCAGTGTAAAACTTGACAATAGGATAGGACTTCTCTACAACAAGCTCGTTTCACTAGGATCATCATCTGAATAATGAGCCAGAAGATCACTCGTGTATCGTGATTCCGCACTGTCAGCCCAGGCAGTATCTTCAGCACAGTCTTCCGGCACTGCGTGTCCTTTCGGACCCAGAACTGAAAACAGAACTGGTAAGAAGATCAGACCATGAGCCGCTGCGATAAAAACAAGAGCAAGCCACATTCTGAAGTAGTATATCTCGAAGATCTTCGACCTTGTGAAAGCAAGAACAACAACGCCAACAAATTTACACATCGTAATGCCACTGAAGACGCTTGAACCAACAGATACAAGAGCATTCCACGCTCGCTGGTTTCGGTTATCGCTAGTCACGCCGCTGCGATTGAAAAATTCGGATATCGGCAACATATAGCTTCTTGCGAAATGCGAGCAGAATTCGACTCCAATACCGACGCAGATAACCAGATTGACTAAACTTAGAGCATTTAATGATATACCCCATACCGCCATTATGCCTGCCACGTCCAAGACAATCATGGTTACTGTAAGGGTCATCAGACTGGCAGCGACCATCGAGCCTAGTAATATTGTCGAGATGGCAAACACGACCGCCAATGCCGAACCGACCAATATAAAGGATAATCGCACGATAGTGGCATACTGATCGAAAAAAATGTAATGTACTGCGTAGGGAAAGACGTTTAGACCCGTGCTCTCCGATATTTCTGTAGAGATTCTTCGAGCGGCTGCGAAAGAGTTGATGAAGTCCTTCTGTGTCCTGAGGGGTACATGAAAAGAACGCGCATTCGTCGCTACCAAGGTCTGGTTCGATTCATCTAGAATTACTGCATCAGAATAAGGTGCTTTACCAGCAATCGGACAGTCCTCAGTAGATGGTGCATCGAGCCATGCTCTGGTATAGCGCATAAATTCCTCACCTTCTGGCATACCGGCCATACT
This sequence comes from Taphrina populina JCM 22190, assembly GCA_000836195.1. Classification (NCBI taxonomy): domain Eukaryota; kingdom Fungi; phylum Ascomycota; class Taphrinomycetes; order Taphrinales; family Taphrinaceae; genus Taphrina; species Taphrina populina. Next base: position 24,145 of record DF820143.1, read on the forward strand.
AATATTCCATTTCTCTGCTCGGTTCTCAAAGCAAGTCTCGCATTGTCTTTCCGGAGCACTCGGAGAGCAGAAGACCTCTTGATCACTTTTCCTTACACGACAGCACATATCAAGATCAGGACTGAGCCAGTAAAAGAAATCATCAATCCAGGATGCGCTCGGCTCCAGCAGGTACGACACTTCCGGTCGTTTCCTCTCCTGCTCAAGAATGTTCGCCATACTATACGTTTCACACGTTGTGAAGCGGCCACAGAGAGCCTGCTGTACGCTCCGTTCCGAGAAATTTGCTCCATTTACGATGAAGTAGACGGGCGGTCCAGTATCAAAGTATTTTTCGAGATCTTCGAAATAAGAGATCAAGTAGGATTCACGAGGCAGTGCAATTTTTTGATCGAGTCCCAGCTCGATACTTGGCAAGAATGCCAGTGCTAAAGCTGCCACGGAACCAAAGATTAACAAGACGGCTGCCTTGATGTATGATTGCAAGAGGTATGGAGCTAGCTTGCGACGGATAAACCGCGTCACATAGCCTTCCTCACTCAAACCGATTGATGATGCACTATTTATTCGAATGAATGGGGCGCAGTCCATTCTATTACTCTCCGTTCGTCTCTGATCGATAGCGAGCGCAGCTGGAAACATTGTGAGTTGCAGCAGGGCATCGAAACAAACTGATCCGGCAGCATAGATCGCAAAGTTCTTCACAGCCGGCATTCCAACGAATGCTCCAAGACCAAAAGCGACCGTTTCTGAGACGGCACTGAGCATGATGGACGGACCTAAGTGGCCCATTGTGATTGCCACTCTTTGTTCTATACTCTTCTCATTGTGTTGCTGATTTACTCTTCTGAGATCATGAGTGAGTAGGAAGATATTATCCACTCCCACGGCCAACACCAGGAATGGAATGACTTCTGCAATGATGAGAGTAACTTTGACACCAAACAGAGAAAAGAGACCAACTGATGCTGAAATGGACAACAATACAATTAAAATTCCAAAGAATCCGAGGGAAAATTTCGACTCAACCAGAGCGCGTCTGCCTTGCAAGATGTTCCCGCCGAGTGCTATCGAGGTGTACAGAAACATGAAGATGTACGACAAGAGCACGATCTTCACATCTGTATTGGTAGACTGATTGAGCTCTTGTTCAAGAGATATCTCGGTGCTAAAACTCAGCCGCAGCCCTCTCTTGGTAGCTTCCATCTGTGCTTGTAAGAGGTAATTTTTAAGTTCTTGCTCCCACAGCATGGCTCGCGAGACCGTCTCTGGATCGTTCGAGTTCGAAACCACAATCGAAGAGATCATAGCCTTAGCTGCTAGAACTCCCTCGTCGGCACTGTAGCCTCCAAGGATGGTGTTCGGCTTGAGTGGTTGCTGGAAGGATGGCAAGCAAGATACGGGTTGAGAGGAGCAGGATTCGATAACATCTTGCCATGAACCTTGTTCCAAGCCCGAAGATGCAAACCAGTAGCCAGTCACAGATTGCACAACGCAGCCATCTCCAGTAGGTTTGAAACAGATGTCCTCAAATGCGATGGAACCAGCCCTAATGTCCGTGATATCCTTCTCGATATCGAACCAGAACTTAAGATTGTCATATGTCATAACAGAAGATTCTGGTGATGTATCGTTTACCAGAAACAACTGCTGCGTGCGATAAAATGGACCGAATGTGTTATCGAAAAAGGTCTTTTCTTGAGCCGCAGCAGAATTCGGCGAAACCCATAGTTTGACAGGATTTGTCTCAATAGTGAATCGCAGCCAACCCAAACTTAGAAGTCCGGCAGATATCAAACAACACCCTATTGTAGCATAAGGATAGTAAGCGCATAAGAAACCCAGCTTGTAGAAGACCCGTTGCAAGTAATTGTTCAGTGCAAATGGTCGATCCAAGGATTCTTCACGCCAGTTATCCATGTGATCGTCTTCGTCGTCGGAAAATGTGTCATCACGACTTCCAAGACGAAGACGGCTTGCCTGGCGCGTCAAGATACTTTTTTGACGTTTCCTGTACAGACTAACGAAAACTAATCCCACTATACCAGCCGTGTACAGAATTATGATGGAGAAGGAGAGGCACGGCAAAACTCCTACATGACAGGAAGATTCTGGACGACTGACAGCTGGTAATACAGGACACGCAGCAGGGCAATCCACACAAGCGCATCGCATACTCGGGTCTGAGTCAGCACAATTCTTGGCTCGATCAGCGGGTGGATCCATCTCTCGTGGTACGGTATCAGGATAATCGATCTGAATAGGCGAACCTATCGCGGATTTATGGCCAAGGAATCGTAAAAACTCTTTGTAATTCTTAGCACCACCTCCAATAAGATCCATAACGTAGCCATTCGTGGCGGAGAACTTGACGTCTTTGCAAGAATTATAGAATCCTTCTGCATATTGCTCATTCACGTAGTGAGATAGATGCGTTGCAATTTGCTCGCCACTGCGACTTGTTTTAACTTCTTCGATAGTGAGGAATTGCGATTGATCCGGGGAACAGGTAAAAGTACAGAAAAAATCAAAGAAATTCGTCTTGCAAGCTGGGCAAGACGATATCAGATTCTCCGCCTTTTTGAGATTGCTCTGTAACGAAAGAACTTGTTTCTTATCGCAACATACTGGTCCATCCGCAAATTGCTCCCCACAAATATCAGACAGTAAAGTCCTCAAGTCATCGTCCGGCTCATTCGCCTCTCCATTGTCGGGGCAAGGCAATTCAGATCCAAAAAAGGATTCTTTGCCACATTGGCCGCGAATCATGCACGTCCCAGGCGAATGCACATATTTCGCTGCGCCTATGACTGGCAACAAGAAGAGCAACAGATGCGCTGACAACGCCATGCCTATTGGTGAGAGAAGATACGCGAAATCAAAGGTTCTTCTTCGTATGGCCGTTCAGTCTGGATAGTTGATGAATTTAGATTGAAAGAAGAGTCGTTAGAGAGACTTGCATGACTTGACCAGAGTATCTGAGTGATAGAAGCTAGGCTGATCAATCCTTTTATCAATCTCCGTAACTTGTTTGTGCAGCATTAGTGCGCGGGAACCGAATCGTGGAGCGGCCCCGCGAGAGTGCAACATTTGACTGTGCCACATGATGGATGTTTATTTTACTACACAATCATGAGTCCATACAAGCATCTAAACATCTTTGCGCACTACTCGATGAGCAAGCTGCATCGGTTCGGCCTTTGGATAACAAAGCACAATACGTCGAGGCACACAATTGAAAGCCTATAGTTGGCAGATTATACGTCAAAAGTCGTAATTATATCTAAAGATATTTTTGCCTCTATTTGCTACGGCTGTCATTAAGCTCCCTGAGTTGAGAGGAGATTGTACATAAGGAGGACTCAAATAAGGGGGACCGGTCCGACGACAATGTCTCTGCTGAGAGAAATGTCCGCGGTCGTTGAAGAATCGGTTGACGAGATCTTCATTAAAATACAGGGAAGCCAAATATTTTAAAACTTGAGTTCTTTTGGCTTTTCCCAGCTCTTGGTCTGATCGGTAAAGTGTCCATTGGAGGCAGTGCTGAGGTACCATGGAGTAGCCAAGGAGAGCTCTGACACAATTTGTCCAGGCTTAAGGTTGAAGTTGGCACGGATAATCTCGACAAGCTCATCAGACGTTTTGCTGGAAGTTCCGTAACTCTCCACGAAAATTGAGAGTGGCTCAGCGACTCCAATGGCGTAAGAAAGTTGGACCAGGCATCGCTTCGCGAGGCCAGCCTTGATCAAGGACTTTGCGATCCATCGAGCACAGTAAGCGGCAGACCTGTCTACTTTGGAGAAATCCTTGCCGGAGAACGCACCTCCTCCGTGAGCACCCCACCCACCGTATGTGTCGACGATAATCTTTCGTCCAGTAAGTCCAGCGTCTCCCTGAGGCCCTCCTATCACGAAACGTCCGGATGGCTGGATGTGGTAAACAGTCTTCTCGTCGAGGTATTTCGAAGGAATGCTCGTCTTGACAATCTTCTCCAGGATCTCCGTTCGAAGATCTTCAGTGGAGATCTCCTCAGCGTGCTGAGTAGAGATGACAACAGTGTCCACTCGCAATGGAATAACACGACCATTATCGTTCTTGTACTCTACAGTCACCTGAGTCTTCGTGTCTGGTCGCAACCACGGAAGTGTTCCATCTCGTCTAGCATTAGAAAGAGCCTTGTTCAACTTGTGGGCAAGAATGACAGTCAATGGCAAAAGTTCAGGGGTCTCATCGGTAGCATAACCAAACATGATACCCTGGTCACCAGCTCCGAGTTCCTCGAGGGCTTTCTCGTAATGCAGTCCCTGTGCGATATCGGGAGACTGTTGCTCGATGGCTACAAGCACATTACAAGTCTTGTAGTCAAACCCTTTCTCAGATGAATCATACCCAATCTGCTTGATTGTGTCTCGAATAATCTTTTGGTAATCGAGTGAAGCTTTCGTGGTGATTTCACCAAAGACCATAATCATACCTGTCTAGATCAGTTTCCACGTAACCTTGACACAGAGGGTGGTGACCATACCAGTCTTGGCAGCAGTCTCGCAAGCTACTTTCGACATTGGGTCCTCACGGAGACACGCATCGAGAATGGCATCGGAGACCTGGTCGCAGATCTTGTCAGGGTGGCCCTCGCCAACAGATTCAGAAGTGAAGAGAAAAGTAGACATAATGACAACGATTGCTAGCAGTGGGTAGCGTATAAATTTTCTGATTTTGAATTCAAGTGCACACAAGTGCGGGTTGAGGAGATTCTCCAAACAGGATTGCGCAAGAGCAGCACGTGGATCAACCAACATCATTTTCAAGAATTACGACTGCATCCGAGATAACGAGACTTGATGACGATCGAAAATCACGCATGAGTCAGCAGTTGCTAGCATATCGTTGCATTCTCTTCATGGTTTGCGTGGCCTGTCGGGTGCTAGTAACCCCTCTAAATATCTGATAATGCATATCTTCGTGGCTCTTGATCACTTCAACAATGCAGGATCAATGCAATCATGCGCGCATATAGCTTGACCTTATAAGCCAGATGTTATCGTTACAGCCGCACAAAATCGTCTTAGCAGTACAGGGCGTGCTTATGTGTGCAGTTTTCATATATGATTGACTACCTTTTCTTGTTGATCAGCTCTCCTAGAGCTAATGCAATGCCTTGCGTCTTGGATCTTATTCGCACATGTCCTACGACCTGTCCATCCCCTCGTTTCTCTATACTGATATTGGCCAATGCGTCCTCTCCAAAGACACTTTTCGCATACAGATTGGCCGAGAGGAACCCGCATTCACCTGATAGACCAGCCGCAGGAGTCAGGCATGACATGTTTGTTTGTTTCATCAGGGATTCCAGGTAATCACGAATGCTATTGTCTGGGTCACTTCGCTCTTGGATATTGACCTTGTTTTCCCATTCGAATTCTGCCCACATCTCCCTGAACGCAGTCTCTGAGCACTGGGCTGTTTGAATGTAGTCCATGATATCAACATGAAGATCATTTAATATGACAATCTTGGACTCCTTCGACCTTGGATCATCGTAAACGCAATTCCCGAAAATCACACCTGTATCGGTCGAGGACACCTTGATTGTGCATTGAACAGAGGCAAATGAATGTGCACCAAGATTTTGGGTGGTTGGCTTTTCAACGATTTTCAAATCGCCCAGAGTCGCAAATTCCAAGGACAAATTCTGCAAGGTCTCTGACGTTTGATTGACCATGAGAACATCTAGAACAATATCATACTGGTGGACCTTGACATGTGCTTCAACATAAATTGGGTCAGAGAATCCAGTCAGTTGTACGACTTTGGTCAATTTAGAACTCAAATCATCAGTGATGATGTCTTCGCCTGTCGCCTTAATAACGTCCTCGTCATACTCGTTCGGCAAAGTTGTGTTTTTGGCGGACAATTGCCTTATCTGGATCGTATCATCGACTTGTATAGCATCCTGGTCCCTTGCTAGTTGATCGCGTTCCGCCCGCTTCTTGTCCTCCACCCGAACCATCGAGGAAAAGGCTTTTTTGGTGTCTTCAAGGAAAACCTCTTCGAGCAGTTTGTTTTCACTGAAATCCGTCAAGGAGCGCACACATGACATGATGCGATCAATCGAGTCTTCGTCGATTGGCTGCTTTGAGAATTGCGATTGTCCCGCTCGAATAATACTTGTCATGACGAGCATTGCTTCGGCTCTCAGCGCATTTGTCCGCCCCTCATCATGACTGATTTCGGAGTACCGCATGACCAGTTTTGTCAGAGTCGATGCCAGTACTGTACCAAGATAATAGTCTCCTTCGAGCAGCAAGCTGCGTAAAGGCGGTCGATGAGATGTACTGGAGAGATCCGACGTAACGCTTTTTACGGGAGTTATAGCGGACTCAGTTGCATAAGTACCATCAGCTAGAACTCGAGTTTTTGTCGTTGTAGTCTCATTCGCAGCTGGGCCATTTTCACCGTCATTGGCTTTCCCTGCTTCGGCTTGTCGCTGTTCTGCAGCAAGGATTGGAACTTCCCCGACGGAGGCTCGGATCTGTTTCCACGCAGCTCTAATATCGGCCTCGGTATCACAGTATTCTCCTATGATCCACAGAGCCCCACGATATACCCTGCCAGCTTTCGTTTCAGCCAAAGTAAGAAGTAATCTTTCTATAATTGACGGACGCAATTCCGGGAATCGCTCAACCACCTCCCTAATGAAGTTTATCACATCAGCAGCGCTGGCAGTATTCATCTCAGCAATAAAGTCCATCAAGAGATAGATGACGCTACTCGCAACTTTCGGGAATTTGATGGCACAGCTATGGACAGCTGCAATGAGGACTTGTCTATATTCGTTATTTTTCTCGTAGTCTTGTTCCATTGACTTTGTAAGTTCCTTTTTTAGAACTCCAATAATTTCTTCCACATTGCGAGCAGAAGTCATCTCAAGGGATATAGACAATGCTTTTTTCCTGACATCAAGATCCGGGCTGCTGAGGACTCGAAGACATTCCATCACAAAGTCATCCAGTAGACCTTCGTGGTTCTTTCGCAAGGCATCAATGCGGTCAAGCATAATGAGTTTAGCGGTGTTGTCGGACTCTTTCACGATCAGTTCAATAAACTTGGAAGCCGCAGCTTGTATAGCAGCAGGGTTTGCGGTAAGCATTGTGAGGGAAGTAGCAGCTTCGTATACCACGGTCGGTGAGTTGACCTCGAGCAGATCGAATATCAATTTTAGATATTGACCTTTGTACTCTGGGTTCATTGTCGCCTCCTTGCGAACAAAGTCAATAATCCTAATGGTTTAGCTTAGATGATAATACAGACTCGATAAAGCTCACGTCATCTGCATTGGCCCATCGAAAGAGAGAATTGAAGTGTAGTACTGAGCCACGTATTCGGCAGCCTTGCCATGATCTAGAAGTACAAGAGCGATGAAAGCGTTCCTCTTACAGGTTGCGTCACTCTCAGCTGCCAAGAAGTTGTAGATGAGCTCGGGTGCATCTGGAATGAGATGCTCTGAGTGTGAATGAATTGCTTGGATGGCGAACACGGCATTCTTCCGGACATATGCTTGTCTGTGTTCTAGGCATTGACGACACGTCGGCACCAGTGGTTCCAATAATTCTGGTTCCTTGAGGTTCTTGAGAAATCGCAATGTCGCACCTCGAATGTATTCGTTCGGATGTTGTAGATCGTTCCGTATAGCGTTGCAGACTAGAATCATCTCCTGCTTGAGAGACCCATCCGCATTGAGCTTGGGGCATACTTCCCAGTAAAAGTAGAGCAATTTCTTCAAGGTCTTATCTCTCGATGGCATCACATATCTGATGACCTGCATCAAAAGATCAGGTAAAGGGTCGCCATTGTTCATCAGAGTCAAGATAACTTTTAGAGTTTCCACCTTTACGTTGTCATTCTTCGATTCCAGTGCAGTCTTTAGGTGCTCCACAGACGGCGAGTCGGAACTGTTTGGCTGGCAAAGCGTAAAGGAAGCCATCGTATCGCGCAATACGCTTCGAACAGGTCACGACGCAATTACGACTCTGCTGGAATGTGCTAACCTGACGCAGTTGATTTGCACAACTACATGCACTCGCGTTGTATTGATGTGCTGCCATCGCGCGCTTGCACATTCAGGGTTTATCAGTGTCCAGATGCGCATATCTGAATTGAAGTTAGGGTTGTGACAAAAAAGTTGCTCCGTTTGACTTTTGGGCGCGCAAAACAAGTGGCCATACAAACGGTTATGCGCTTAGCCTAGACTTGCCTTGTTGAAATCTGCTTGATACTGATTGACCGTTGTGGTATACCTGCGAGCTCTGTAGCAGTGCGACTTTAGTGAACGTAGAAGTCGCAAGTCTCTTGCTCCTGATTTTTCATCCTGAGCTTTCTCTTTTGCGGTTGCAAGTGATTGACTATGGCGGATGAGACTGCATTCTACTTGAGATACTACTCAGGTGCGTCATTTTGCATCAATTCATGTGGCCTGTTATTAACATGAGGAAGGACACTCTGGCAGATTCGGTCACGAATTTCTGGAATTTGACTTCAAGGCAAATGGCATAGCACGGTATTCTAATAATTCAAATTATCGCAAAGATAGTTTGATTCGCAAGGAGATGTGTATCTCTTCTATGGTGGTAGATGAGATCAAGCGTATCGTGAAAGAAAGTGAGATCATGAAAGAGGACGATGCAAAGTGGCCGCCAAAGAACAAGGACGGTCGTCAGGAACTGGAGATCAGGTTTGGTAATGAGCACATCTCATTCGAGGTGGGCAAGATCGGTTCTCTGGCCGAAGTTCAAGAGAGCGAAGATCCCGAAGGCTTAAGAGTGTTTTATTATCTTGTGTACGACAGTCCTACAGAGAGATTTAGGCACAAACAATTAATTCTCGCAGGCAAGATCTGAAGGCTCTGTGTTTCTCCCTCATAGGACTGCATTTCAAAGTACGGCCGATTAACTAGGCTCTCTATCAATTCAAGCAACTCCAACACGGCTGTTTAGGCTCACTATCCTAGCACGTTGCGAGGCAAGCAGAAACGTTTCGTCAGTTCATTTGAACGGACGAGACGCGACGAGGGCATTGTGATGAATGATCCAACTTGCAGCTGTTCCAGGACGGCGTCGAGTGATATAACGCTGGACAAACCTCCTGTGGTAGCCAAGCATGGAAGTGCAACAAGCATTTAGTAATATGCCAACAAGTATCGTTGAGTGACGACTGGTCGCTGCTATAATGTGTGTCCTGTGGAAAATCTGCGAAATCGGATAGTTAGTGGTTTGTGCATCCAGTGAAATCACGTATACATATATATTGCGACATTACTCTGAGAATTCCGAGAAATATTGACCATTCTTTGTGATGATTCTTCCTAAGCCACGATGCAGCTCACCTTGTATGGCTTCGAAAGGGACCTGTTCTCCATCTACACTAATGTAGCCTTTGGTATCGTCTGGTACTAGCCTAAATGCGTCACATTTTGCGTAGTAACATAAATCGCTGTCAAAATGCTTAGCCTTGTCCACAGCACTAATCGTGTTGAGCGCGCTGAAGAAGGGGATATTTGCCTGGATATGGAGGATGTCGATCGCCCCTGACGAGGGCGACGCCGTTGGGAAGAAGCAAGCTGAAGACGACATGTAGGGCATTAAACCTGCATAAAAGGTGCCCATTTTGGGATACTTATGGGTGACCCATGAAGATGGCACTGGATCATTCACAGTGCCATACTTCAGATCTGGCAAGCCAATGTCCTGACCGGTGTCGTTTCCTTCATGACAAATCTCTTGCCCGCTTGTTTTGCGCTTGTGGTAATCGCTTCGGATGACTTTCTTGTCGTCTGTGATGACGGATAAGGAGAGCGTGCATGGATAGGTAGTACGCGATAGAATCCTTTGTACAACACCATAGGTGAATCGAGATTCGCCCATCCATCGCAGATGTTCCGTGCCAAGGTCACAATCAGCAATGACTCCATAAGAAATGGAGAAATAGGAGATAAATTTTCGATCAGCTTGTGTGACACGCATTAGGTCAATAGGCGTTACAAATCCCTTGAGCACGGCCAAGGTGCATTCAATGCGCTTTTGTGTATCATAGATTGACTTTGCCGATCCGTTTCCTGATCCCGCGGGAATGAACGCTACTGGTGTCTGCAGAGCGCGCAAGGCATCCTTGCGCTGCGACAAGCCGTTCAGAACCTCATGTGGAAGACCATCTCCCGATACACATACTATTGCATCGTATCGAAGAAGGTCCAAGTCATGGGCGATTTTGCTAGCATGACCAGAATATTCAGTTTCCTGGACATCCACAACGTATTCCGCGGCGGCAAAAATTGGATGCACTGTTTCAGTCCATATTGCTTTTGCTTGCCCTGATCCGCCAAAAGGATTTAAGAGCACTTTAACTCTTCTGCGTGGAGATCCATTTCGATAAGCGGCCCGCCAGATGTCCTTCACAAATACTTGACAGTTATCGTGCGATGGATGCTCTATGATGAATGTTTTGACGGGAGATCTTTTGTGATGAGGGCGAACGGTGCAAATGGACAACCTGCCGTCCGTCCAGTTGGCTGAGAGGACATCGTACAGTGAAATTGTCTCTGATTTGAACGGTTTTGTGGAAGAGCAACAATTCCGTAGCACACCATCGAGGCTCTTTCTCGAGTGCCGATTATCGAAATGAGGCCGATCTGTAGAAGAATAAATGGTCAACTCGTTGTTTTGTATCGAGAAGGACACATCCGCATCAAGGCGATTGATTGCTGAATCTTGGTTAATTGTCATATATTCTCCCGCTAGGATCCAATCAATCACGGGAAGGATGCCGTAAAGCGTAAATTCCAAATGTGGTCCGTGTCACACGAGCATAGTAAGTTCAATGCACGGATGGTTGCTACGGGTCAGGTAAAGAATTGGGTATAAGAGTACTGCTGATCTTTCATGTTGTTTGCATCTGGTGAAATGCAGCGTCAGCCACTTCCACGAGCGTATTGACACGTGCCAAGATCAAGATTAATGCAGAGTACTCGAAGGACAGAATGTCGAGCACGTATCGATATGCAGCGGACAAGGTTTCGAACTTCTCAATCAGAGCATTCGATACGTATCGCATGCCAGCTTTGCCGTGTCATCTTGTGCGAGCGAATGCAGATGTCACCGCCGATAACTCCTTGACAAATCCGATATTCAGCCGTTGTTCTCATCTTGCTGCTGTAATACACAAAACACAAGCACAAGCTGCCCTTCCTCATCCTCATCCTCATCCTCTGCTTGGGACAGCGAGCAAAGGTCTAGACAGACCTTTGTACAACGAGCTTTCGCAGAGGCAAGCACTGCTCCATCTATAGACGTTTGTCTTTCCTACTCCAAGGAGCTGCTGTATTGCATAAGAAGATAGTGGAGTAATTGTCACACCACAATCTCCTTGTATTGCTTCATCCATATCGCGCTACTCCTATTCGAACTTTTACCATCCTTCTTCTTCTTCTTCTTAGCAGGCTAGTTAGCGCTTGCAGTGGCGCAGAACTTTCTGCAGTTTTGTGTCCCTTCATGGAAGATTGCCTCATCGAGGAATCTGTCAGACCATCGACATCTCTTATAAGGCTAAGCCGCTTTGCTTAGATCAGTCAACACTCCGTCATGTCAAGTGAAGGACGTGGATTCTCCCAGGCCAGTCCAATGCTTCGGCAGGTCTCGACTTCCAGTGAGCGGAATCCTTCCGACACGAGCTCCAATCGTGTGAATAAGCTTAATCAGGTTGTACAGGTGAGAAATGGCACAATCTTCGAAAGCATGGCAAACGATCTGACTCGAATAGAACTTTTACATGAAGGCTGCCTTTCTTATCATCCAGGCTCGCCAAGCAGTAGGTCCAGTCTATGCTAAAGGCTCGAATATTAAACGTCTCAACAAGTGGGTAAGAACATATCCAGTGGCAAAACCCAACTTTGAGCGTGCTGACTGAAGAATCAGTTCAATATAGAGACTGCTGAAACGGACGCTTTTCGAGAGGAACTACGCCTCTGGAAGACTATAGATGTTTCTTCTTCCACCTTTCAGCAAACTCCGCCTCTGATCATCGAGGTAGTCCTCGTGACACGCGATCTCACTGCCAATCAGACTCTTGTCGTGGTGGACAACGATGGTCGTAGGTTTGATGTTGACAACGGCAGCGCACGTAGAAAACACATCACCACGAACATTGTGCTTGAGAGATGGCAAGTGACTTGGGAGCGCCCAGCTCCAGGCGAGGCTCCTGAGCTTCCAGTGACGTACAAAAAGTCAATTGTCGTGTTTCGCTCGCTCTATGCTCTCACTCGTCTCTTGCCGGCTTGGAAATTACGCAAAAAATTGGCAAGATCCAAGTTAACGGGGTCTTCTCTCAAGATTCTTTGTCAGGTTGTGCCGGACGATTCCTACCCGCAAGCAGATCTGCGACTGCCACTTTCAAAAGCTGTGAGTCCTGGCTTGCATCATCGTATTGAAAGTCAAAAGTTCAACAAAATCGAAACGGCCGCAGGAAGACTATGTTTAGCAGTGGAGTACCGATCCGAATGCGATTTTCGCGTTGACGATTCGGAAGCTTTGTTATCTTCTCAGTTCCTAACATCTGATCAGGGCATTTTGACCCGCCAGCAGTCTTCACTGCCTAATGACGCTACACGCCGGATAACTAGACCTGGCTCTTCTGGGCACATCTCTGGTAGCAGTACTAGCAATTTTATGCGTGCTATGGCCTCAGCTGAGGCTGGCGCCGTACCTACTGCCAAGTCAGATCGACGCCCTTCTGCCACATTCATCCAGCCATTCAAATCTCCTTCGTTGTCAGCATCCCCGGCGTTGGATCCTTCATCGCATTCCCCTAGATATCTGCCTCGCACTCCTTCTTCTGTTTCTGTGGATCGTGCCAATGCACGTACTGCTGGGTATTCACATCCACAAAGAATACCTAGCAGCTTAGGAGACACACACAACACTTCTCGACCTCCCATGCAAGCCCCACAGCTGATCAAGAGGTATTCTTCTTCCTTTGGGCAGAGATCTGGCAGCTTTTCAGGCAGACGCCGAGCAAGTCAAGTTTCAGAATCCATGAATCAATTGGACGGCTCCACGCATCGCAGCTCAAGTGGCTCACCAGGCATATATACTCCCAGTGCCGATGAGCAAGACTTGAGTGAATTTGTACAGCTTCTCGACAATCGAGCACCATTAGTTGGATCACATTTCAAAGAGGACACCATGCGCTCTTCAAGAGTCTTGTCCAGCACAATCGTTCAGAAGACACACTTGGAGCTAGACCGTTTTCAAAAATTGAGAGAATCACATATATTATTGACAGACTCTCTACTGCAACCTGAATCTGTCAAGGCTGCAGATTGCCAGCCAAACGTCCGTTCGACCATCAGTCCAGTATTGACTCATGTGTCTCAAGCCTCATCGTCTCCAGGAAAGTCCGTGTCTCCCCACACACCAGCAATTCCGAGTAGACTCTCCGAAAGCAGTGTGATGCCTCGGAAACATTTTGCCACAGGTCCGACGACTGGCACAGAACACAACCGTACGCTGCAGCCATATGAAGGCGAGCAGACCCTGCATGTGGCGACAAGGCCTCGAAGCGTGATCAAAAATCCATCTCTGCACACAGACAACAGAGGAAGGATTCCTCAGTCTCAGAGCCCAGATAGGACGCATCCGCAAACAATCATGGATGTTTCCAGTGGAATTTCTAACACTTCTGACGCGGGCCGTGACCAAACTCATAGCGGGACATCCGCTCAGCGTGTCCAAGACTCCAGCTTTCCTCATGGCGTGGTCACGGTGCCTGACTTCCGTGAACGATCCTCATCGTCACGAGCGTCAGATCAAAGTAGCAGTGTTACCAAACCGTACAGCGACAAGACGTCAGGAGGTCGTTTAGCAGGAGAACGCGGCGCTTCGAGTAGTACTGCTTTACCGGTCGATGACGATGATCTCTTTTTTGCCATGAGCGACATTCATCTTGGAGGTATCCGACAATCAAGCCCGTCAGGCTGAAGACCTGATGGCAGCGTTTGGCATGCCTTTGCATATATTTACAACTGCCTCCACTCACTTTTTCATGTAATTAATTATCTCTTGCTTCTGATTCATAGATGGCGACGGTTTAGCATAGCAGTCTCCACAACATAGTGCGTTTTTATCGTTATCTCCCTGTCTTCATCTTTTAGCCTGTCGTAGCAAAATTCATATAAATCAGTTGTGCTACAATTTTTATGCCCGTTCAGTCTGCTGCTAATAATAACAATACCTCGAAATGAATATGAATATACTTGTAATGTTACAGTAGCCTGTAGAATTTTCTTCTTCTTCTACTTCTTCTTCTTCTTCTTCCTCTTCTTCTCCGCTCGATGCTCGCCTTTGCACTATTGGACAGTCTTGCCAAGAGGAGCGCGGTCGTTAGAGAAACCTTGACTTTGTAGCTCGTATAATCTATTCTTCAAGACATCACCATCAGCTTGATTGATTTGCTCCAACATGCTTGCTTCTGCCTGATCGTCGAGTTCAGCACGCGATGGTCCACGCGAAGGACTGGCGGAAGCGGAAGCTGAGGCACTTTTGAGGATATTCAATCGATCAGTCATGCGATTCGCGAGTTTCATGACTTCTCCCTCTTCAGCCTCCAATTCGCGCGACTTGAGCCACTCTTGACCCGTTCCTCGCTCCGGTATATACGGAGCCCGGGATCGTCCCGTATGCGCAAACGTATCGGCGAATTTCTCTGAATGGGCACTTGGATCAGGTAATTTGCATTCAGGGTAAGTCTCCTCGAATCGACGAATCACATTCTCCAAAGTCTCTAGCACCAACTGCAGCCGCCTGATCTGTAGTTCAGGCAGTGGTTCAGAGAGCGCTGGCTCAATGTTCTTCCTGATGAGCCTTGCACGTTCAAGCATTGCGAGTGGCAAATCTCTGGCAATTTCATGGTCTGTATTATCCAAGTGTTGGTCTAGAGCCGTAGCTAGACTCTGTGCACCGTCATGCAGATCTTGATGTGCGTCGATCTGAGGCTCGATCTTGTTGGCGTGACTAATGTAAGAATTTATCGTCGATGCAGACTGGTCCGCATCGAGTGTTTTTAGTGAAGTTTCTTGCATTTCCATGTTACGAAGACATTCTGCCAGAATTCGGCGTCCAAGCGTCTCGCTTTGTGGATCTTCCGGCGTGTCAATGTCCAGATTGACTAGCGTTTTACTGGTGCGAGCTAGAGCATATAGTGCGGACAAGGCTGCAGCGTCTAATGCGACACCATTCAAGACTAATTGAGTGATTTTCGAATCTGACAAATCCTCACACAGAGCAATTATATCACGACTCTCTAGCTGAGAATTGGATAAATCCAATCGACGAAGAATTCGGAACTTTGGCAAGTGGTCTCTCAGGAAAGGTACCAAAGGTCGCAAATCATACCCACCAATGTTAAGCCGGCGGAAGTTGGGTAACCTTATGAGTGCATTGATAAGCTCAACGATGGCTTCTGACGACAATTTACACGAACCGATTGCGAGAGAAATCAATGGTGTGGTATCGTTCAAAACCCTACACAAATGTTGTGTTTCAGTGTCTAGCGGATTGTCAGACATTTCCAAAAACTGTATAGCATTCGGTCCATTCAGCATAGTACCAAGCAGAGCCACAGACTGGTCATTGAGGTTTGTACCAGCAATACTGATTCCATAGATACCAGCTTGCTGCATGATTGGAAATAGTCTCGCCAAGTCTTCATGATGCACACGACCACGGGCGAAGCCAAGTTCTGTCAGGGCACGAACTTTCGAAGAAGCAAGAATATCTCCAACTATTCTAGCACACTCTGAATCGAACTGAGATCCTTCCCATGCAAATCGACGAAGCTGCGGAGAGAGGCAGAGGAAGCAGAGCGCATAGCGAATTCCGCGCGATGTCGCGGCAGGGTGGCGAACGATATCTAGCCTTTCAATCTCGGCAGAAGTGTACAAACAACTGAGCAGGAGCTGTAGATCATTATCATTCAAGTTGCAATTGTCGAATACAACCTCCGTCAAGTGCTTTCCCGTCAGTGGCAAACCTAAACAATCTGCGAGCGCTACTGCGTGGCTGCCACTCAAGTCTATGTTTCGCAATACCAGAGATCGAGGACCTTCATATGATGCATGCTGAGGACCTCGAGACCTTAACTGCTTGTCAATCTCTGGTATAGCAGCTATTTTATAGACTCTGCAGCATTGTTGATACAAATCTGCTCGATCTAGAGGTGTTGAAGAGCCATAGGGATCAACGGCCGTCATGTCCATCACTGTGGGGTAATCCTTGTCCGAAGAGTTCAATGGGGTGGTGACAGGGTAACCTGCCTCCACTTGGTCATATGTGCGGAGGCCGACCAATTCATCGAGCTGGAAACAAACTCTCCTTAGTGAAGTTCCCTTGAGTTCGGGAATGTTGGGTCGCTTTCTTCTGGCCTGTTCGATTTAGTTAGAGGATAGATTAGGACCTTAGGTATATGCCTACATTTCGATTCAAAGTCACACGACAGTTTTGAGTCACCGTACTCGTCTCTGAGACGGTAGTATGCAGACTGCTGCTAGAAGATGCCCGTCGATCTCGCTTCGAACTACCAGAAGATAATCTTCTTAGAGTACTGCCGAGAAACCCAGATTTTCTGCTTTCTTTTGCTTCTCGCCTTGCTTCAATTTTCTCCTTCTTGAGCTCTGCCTTTTCCTTTCTGTACTCTTCCTTCAGCAGTATTTTGTCCTCTGCAGCTTGCAGACGAGCCTCGCGTTGTTTGACCTGGCTAAACCATGAATTGGAACGAGATCGAGCGACTTTCACTTGAGCGGCTGTTTTCGCGTCTGCTGATTTATCATCAGGACGACCATCAATCACGTTGCGACTCAAGTTCGATGTCGTGGCAGGAGTAACGTTCATCGCCGTTAGTGCCTGTGTATAGTCGCAATAGGTCAAATGAGGGGAAATGAGAGACTAGCGTAATAGGGCTTAGAGCAAATGAATTCCGGGGAGTGGCTTCGGGATTGTTGAATTACGAGTCCGAATGAGGCGAAGTTTACTGTAATAATGAATAGCTACGATAAATTAATTTCTCCTAATCAGCTATCATGAGGAACGCAGTGCCGTGTCTGTAGCGGCATACCTAGGCACAGCCGAAGCACTGTGCGGCACGGTAATTTGCCCTTCCCACACGGCAAAAACGCATCAGCATCAGTGAACTGCAACTTCTAGATCACTAGATAAATTGCAGCACCAGCAAGAATACTGCGTCAAGCATACAACCTCAATCGAAGATGCTCGCCCGCCAACGATACGCAGATATGTCGAAAGTCGTATTGACAGGTTTACGCAGGACCAGCACGCAGCACGTTTAAGCCATGAAAGCCTAAAATCTTGTCGGCTCTGTATCATCATAGACCGAGGTCGCAGGCACAGAATATGTTCCGGCTTGAGACTTGTAGTCATAATCAAGACGATCTACCTGAGAGTACGCCAACTTAGCCGCCTCGGACGACATATCTCTATTGTGATGCCATTCATTAGTGCCAGAGGAAAAATTGCCACCTTGGAATAACGCCGGATATCCATTCACACTCTGCCCGTTATAAACAGTAGATACATCATCCGGTATATAGCCATTCATTGGATTCATATCATAATTCCTTCCCAAAGAAGCATGTGGCATAGCCATAGAATGGCGTTCTGGAGCTCTGTAAGGTTGACGGTTGCGTGAAAATTGGATCCGACTGATATGAAGGTTTGTAAGAGGACCCTCGACAAGCACATTCTTTTCCTTGTAATGCGTAAGTAAAAAGTGCCAAAGAGGATGTTTGCTCAACACTTTAGGATTGCCAAGAATTACCAAGCCATATTTCGCTCTGGTTAACGCGACGTTGAGTCGGCGTGGGTCACTAAGAAAACCAATACCTTGATGCTCGTTGCTCCTTACACAAGAAAGAATAATATAGTCCTTCTCACGACCCTGGAAAGCATCAACACTGGCAACTTCGACATCCTTGTAGAGGTCTTTTCTCAAAGACCCGTTCTGCTGCATGGA
Organism: Taphrina populina JCM 22190; assembly: GCA_000836195.1. Lineage (NCBI taxonomy): Eukaryota > Fungi > Ascomycota > Taphrinomycetes > Taphrinales > Taphrinaceae > Taphrina > Taphrina populina. Next base: position 42,217 of record DF820143.1, read on the forward strand.
TGAAATGACATAAGATCGTTGTCCTTCGTACGGAGTGATGACACCAATTTGCCCAGGTGTGACACCAGACTTGAAGAATTTAGTCACAATTTTCTCGACATTCGAGGCTTCAGTGCGATTCAAATAACTAGTACCACTAGCGGATATTTCCTCTTGTCCAAAATTCGAATGAAACATGATTGGAGCTTCAGCTGCCGGCCAAGGGAAGTCTACATCTTTACGAAGTCGTGCTTGAGTAGATACACCGTTCTGAAGCATGCCCTCGTAGAACATGTTGCTGGGAAATTCCGACATTGATGGATGCATACGATACTGAACTGTCAAACGCATTGGAGCCATTCCAAGCACGACTAGACGTTCAAACAGCGATTGACTTAGACCCGCTCGTGCGGCTTTCTTGTTCATAATCACAGGAGGCAATTGTTGATGATCACCCACTAAAACAGCTTGCTTGCAGCCAAGAACCAACGGAATCATACACTCGGGCTCAGTGGCCTGAGTTGCCTCATCAATCAAAACGGTTCTGAACTTCAGATTGGCTAAGCGAGGATCTCCGCAACCCACGCATGTAGCACAGACAACGTCTGCGTTGTGTAAAATTTCCCTTTCTGCTGCGCGAGTCAGGCTGCGATACTTCTTTTCATCGGATGAGCTGAGCTCTCCAAGTTCAGTCTTGAGTTGCCTCAATTTCTGCAGCTCGACTGCAGTGTCATTGTTCTTAACCTGTTCGTGAAGAGTCAAAAAGCTGATCGGACTGTCAAGATCTTCTCGCGATTTGGCAGAGACTCTGACAACCTTGAGTCCAGAACAGTGGATTTTGTATGCTAGCTGATCCACTGCCACATTCGATGGCGCCGAAACCAGAACCTGACCTGGATTCATCTTCGACAAATGGTAGACGATCGTTGCTGACGTGACTGTTTTCCCGGTACCAGGAGGTCCCTATATAAGCGTAAGCAATAAATAGAATGACAACAAATATCTCTTTTACCTGTATCAACGACAAAGGCTTTTGCAAAACCGCTTTTACTGCTTCAACTTGCGATTCATTGAGATCAGGTAGATTGGGAATTGGAAATCTTTTCGGTAGTTGAGCTTTGAGAACCAATGGAGCGACGTCGTGCCCAAGCAGTTTGTGGTAGATGTAGCCACTGACACTTTGCTCATTTATTGCGAAAGATTTCATCGCTGTCTGCATGCGATCAAAGCTGGTACTTTTCCATACATAATCCACTGCAAAATTGTGGGTACACTCAGTAGGCACTTTTTCAGATCGTTTCAATTCGAAACCTACCTCATCGGACGTAGCATTAGGAATTTTTATCACGTAACCAACACCTTCCCATTCCTTGCGGAGTTCGCCTTGATATCTCAAGCGCAGTTCATCTCCGATGGCAAGTTTGACGTCTCCAATCTCGAGCTTTGGCAAGAAAAACCACGCAACGTGTTTACCGTTGAGGCCTAGATCCCAGCGTACAACAATACCCTCCTGTGTTTGAGCTTCTTTCAGCTTTTTGTCGTAGTCTGCCTCAATTTTTACTAATGGACCAAAAATATTTTGATACTGATAAGCATCATCATATTTGAGCAACACCGGCGCAGGCTCGTCGTCTATTCCCGGCTTTTCTAGATCCCCTAGCGTAGCCTGCGCATTCTCTCGCCACAACTCCTCTAATTTGTTGATCTGATGTGCGCTGATTTGCCGAGCGCGCATAACTTCGTGCTCTGGAGGAACAGTGACAAGCCATGACAGGAATGAACGATCGTCAATCAATGGCTGCCACTGAGAAGTGTCGAAATTCATGTCCCTCGAGCTTGACTGTGACGCACAAGGCTGTCGGCATAAAAGAACCACAACTGTATCGCTCTTTGCAGGAATGAAGCCGAGAAGAAAGGCGTTCTTAGTACCACAATTGTAACACTCCAAGGTCGTTTCTCCCAACTGTGAATCTTTATGTAACGTGACTTCTTTATGTCGAGACCTCACAAGGTGAGTTATGATATGAGCAGCAGATGTATTGCCTCGAGAATTACAGAACCATTTGTTACACAGCAGACATTTCACTACACAGCTAGGGTTGTGAATGCCACAGTAACTGCAAGCGTGTTCGGGCAGCTTCTCTGAAAGAAGTGACTGAGTAGCGTCAACGTCGTCCACCAAATCGTCCCTAGCAATCTCATCACGAAAAGAAAGTGATAGATCCTTGATCGATAAGTCTAGACCGTCTACACCTCGCTCGCTTGGCTCATATTCGGTATATGCCTGCGACTGAAAATTGGTCGACTCGGTCAGCGCAATCGAAGCAGTCTCCGTCTCGTCGTCACTCATGCGGCGCTGTTAGACTGCCTAGTAATGAACGAAATTTTTGGCCACGAGCAGTGGAAAGGCTCGCAGAATGGCAAATCCTTAGCAGCGCGGGCAGACAAATCTCGCACACAATATGCGCCTGCCATGAGAGCTCAGAGACAAATGTTCCTCGAGTACGACACACACGACAGCAGAATGTCGTACATATCGTATAGGCGAGGATCGCATCTCCACAATAGCACCGACGCACATGCTGCACATTTAGCTATGCGTAACGCAAGGACGCTCCTGCTACACGCTTACAATACCCATGCATCTAGAGACATGTTCTGCTACGTAGTCGGATATCGTCTGCTAGGATCAGTTTAGACGCCGACCGAACCAACGCCTAGATTCGCCTAAACTCACCAGTTGACCGGTCAAGCACTGCTGCATGTCGGACACTGGGCACATCTCATACCGCCAACATGAAATCGCTTTACTGAACACTTCGTTCACCTAGATCTCAGCAAATCTTTAAAGCTGCTCAAACCTTGGATCTCCTTTTCATATCTTCAGCTCCCCACTGGGTCATCCATAAGTCACTTCGAGCACACAGTATTCATTCATCAGCCAGTACCTGACATCGATAAGAGACCACTATCACGAGCGCTCTTGATGAGTGTATCGGAGTGTCAAGAGCGACAACAGAATGAAATCGAAGCTCTGAAAAGCATTTTTTCGGAAGAATTTGTGCTTGATGCTGGGTCGTCTAAAGTTATATGGAATAAACAGCTTTCCGCTTCATTCTCCATTGCGGTACACCTCGGAAATGACACGTCATTGAAAGATCGACAAATCGCCCTTCCCAGTGTGACACTCCATGTCAGCTTCCCCATGTATTATCCAAAAACAGCACCGACCGTTGCGTTGAAAGATCCACGTAATTTGTCTGCCAGTGATCACGCCAGATTGCTAAAGGTACTGAGCGACAGGGTGACAGAGATGATAGGATCAGAAATGATTTATGAACTGGTTGAAGCTATACAGACTAGTTTGAAGAGTTGTCTTCGTCCTCAAGCGGGTTCTAGTCTCATCGAGGAACGAGCTATGCGTCTGAAGCAGTCCACGGAGAGAAGATCAGCCGAGGACAAGGATCGGCTGCGCGATCTATTAGAGGTTCAAATGCTACATGAGTCTGAAATCAAAACTCAGGTGGAAAGTGAACTGAAAAAGATTCAAAATTCCAATGCAAGCTCATCAGCAACAGATTCACACTGTGACGTTACCCCGGGTCCTATTCGTGAGGTCAAATTCGGTCGGCCACTACATATCGGGAAATATCGCATCAGTGCACTGCTCATGGTTGTACCGGTTCGTTCTGACGATACCAGTTTCACGCGTCCTTGGTTGTCTTATTCAGTCGGCGTGGGTACTGTAGTCTTGAAGGAATATATCATAGGCTCCCAGCACACTACCTTACTACGCTCAATGGAGACGGCAGTTTCAAAGATTCAAAAGTTCTTTAGTCAGAGCACAAACACGGATATGCCGATCAAAATTTACGGATCAGCGATCATATCAGAGAAGGATGAATGGAAATTCATTGTAGCACAAACCCACGTTCCTAAGGGCTCCTTAAAAGAACTCTTGAGCACAATCAAGCACATTCCTGTGCCGACAGCCAAACGCTGGCTCGCAAATTTGGCAGAAGAGCTGGTCAATGCACATCGTTCTGGAGTCCTTCATCGTAATGTTTCCGCTTCGAAGATATTGCTCGTCGAAGCAGACGCTGTGACCGTCGCGAGCCTATGCGACTGGGAATACTCACATATCATACGTAATGCTGCTGCTACACTGACTCATGCCGACAAGAAATTAGCCACGACAACCCATGTATTAGGCAGAACAGTACAGGACGTAGTTGACCTCTGCTGGGTCTTTTTCGAGATGGTGTCGGGAACCGATGAACGACATGTCCGCACAGTGGAACAATTTATAGAGAAATCTGAAGTAGCGCTTGATGATGACTTGAAGCAGTTCCTGGCTGACATTTTCTTATCGAGCAGCAATCAAGCTTTAACAGCCTCTGATCTCCTTTCATCAGATTTCTTGCGATCTGCTTATTCCGTGGTCCGGTCTATTCCCACAGGCGATATTCCTGCGGGTCTCGTTGGGTCTCGTTACGCAACAGATTTTGATGAATTATCAAGTATCGGCAAAGGAGCATTTGGTCACGTCGTCCGAGCGCGAAATCGTCTTGATGGCCGTATCTATGCAGTCAAGAAAATTGCTACAGACCGGGAGTCGAAAGTTTTGAGGGAGGTGTCTGGTCTGGCTCGCCTGAATCATCCCTCTATTGTACGCTACTTCGCTTCTTGGGTTGAAACAGCCTCAGGCCAGTCCCAAGGAACTCTACGTACCCCAAGTGAGTCAGAAAGTTCAGACGAAGAGCTCTCCGCGGATGACTTCTTGTCAACAAGTGGTGTTATTTTTGCTAACTCTGGTAACTTCGCCTCGTCTGAATTGAGCCAACACGAGAGTCATAAAGAATCTGCATTGTCCTCACCTGCATTGTCCTCGCAACGAATATTGTTCATTCAAATGGAATATTGTTCTGGGAATACTTTACGCTATCTGATAGATTCAAACACGGTCGGTCATTCTTATTGGAACTTTTTCACACAAATCGTTGATGGGGTAAAGTACATTCATGGTCAAGGTCTAATTCATCGAGATCTCAAGCCGGCCAATATTTTTGTTTCCCATGACGCGCAATTGAAGCTTGGAGATTTCGGTCTCGCCACGGATTCCATCATGTCGACAGTGGACGAAATAAGAGTGTCACATCATGGTACTGCCACACTGGAAGAGCATACTGGGCAGGTCGGCACTTTCTTTTATCAAGCCCCTGAGCTCTATTCGAGCAAGCCGAGATACGATGCCAAAGTTGATGTAAGATGTTCACAGTTGTGGTAAATTGGCTTACAAATAGTAGTTGTATGCCTTGGGAATTGTATTCGGAGAGATGATTTGTGTTTGCGCTACAGCTATGGAAAGAGTGCACATGCTCAGGGGACTACGATCGCCGTCTGTCAGCATTCCATTGCAACCTCAAAGCCATGTGCGAGAAACTCAAGTGCTGAGAGCTTTGTTGGACCACGATCCTGACAAGCGTCCTTCTGCTGAAGAACTCTTTGTCATGTTGCCGCCCATGGCTCACAAGACTCTTCTACAGGACACCTTAAAGATGCTGAAAGAAGATCGCCCATTCAATGAAAACGTCCTTGGTCATTATTTCTCTCGGACTTCCAAAATAGTCGAGTATGTCTATGATGCAGATCTAGCAGAATATGGCAGTGATACTTCGTTGATGATGGAGAGGATAATCGACAACATTCGACAGATTTTCCGAGCACACGGTGCTGTCGATCGTAGCTTACAGACTGCCAGCCTGTTCCCCAGTAGTGATATATATAAGTCCAGGGAAAACTCTGTTAAAGTTCTCGACCCACACGGTAATGTTTTGCAACTTCCTTTAGACTTTAAAGTTCCTTATGCAAGGCGACTAGCAAGATCTGCACCAGGTGTCGAGCCTCAAACGCGATCGTTCATTGTTGGTCCTGTCTTCCGCGCAAATGGTCGAAGGACAAAATCGATAGTCGAGATCGATTTTGATATAGTATCACACAGTCATGCGATCAACCAAGATTTCGGAATCGAGGCTCTTCGGGTGCTTTATGAGATTATTTCTGAGGCTCCAAAGTACGACAAAGAAGCTACTCGAATTACTTTGGGCCATAGTGCCATTGCAGCAATCATACTCAAGCAAGCAAGAGTCGTAGAAGGTGAGAAACCACGAGTTATGGGACTTTTGAGCTCGCTAGCACATAATCCAAAGAGATCTACACCTGCATCGTGGCGAAAATCCTTAGCAGCAGTATTGCCAGAGACGACCATTATAGAGCTCATCAAGTTTATATCTGTCGAGGATAATAAATTTGAAATCGAGCTTGACAGAATTCTCGCACTGTTTGACAGAAGCAACCAAGGGCTTGTAAATGGATTTCTAAATTTGTTGAAGTCCTTCGCGAGCTCTGCTCAAGCATATGGCATAAGCTTGCCAATTGTCTTTCAGCCATTTCCCCCTGGATCATCGCTCTTCGATCTGACATATACGCTGGAGATTGTGGGTAGCAAAGTCGAAGTTATTGGAGTCGGCGGTGGCTATAACGGCCTGATCACTAGCCAGACTATGCCAGGTAGTGCCGAAAAAGACATCAATGCTTCCGGTTTCTCACTCTCTGTAGAGAGCCTCATGAAAGCAGCGTACTTCGATGCTCAAGCTTCTTCGGGCGAAATGACACGGTCTGTCGATGTGGTAATTCACGCTTTTTGTCACGAGGCTCTAGCAACTGAATTGGTATCAAAACTCTGGGATGCTAGAATCTCTTCTGAATTATGCCAAGCCGAGGAAGTTCTGACTTTCTGTTCTCGTCGAAAAGCTCTGTATTTGCTGTCCTTCAAGGACAGACGTCAGAATAATGCAGTTGCCGGACATATCCTGAAAGTTCGGGTTTTACACAAAGACACTACAGAAGAGGTTGGCATCGAGTCGATCGTAAGCTTTTTACAATCTGAATTGGCAGAATCGATGAAATCAGCGCAGAAAGCGCAAATCCCAAGATTGACAAGATCATCGTCATCTCACAGGAAAGAACCTGAGGTGGTATTCGTCAGTCATGACGAAAATCGCAAGTTGAAAGCCTCACAGCGCGGACCAATCATTACGAAAGCCCTGAGTCTCGTGCATGATCTGGCAGATAAATTTCGTGACTTGGACCTGACGATATTGGTTGTTGATTACGACCTCGACCAAATGCAGTTGCTAAAACGTTTTGGAGCTCGTTTGACAGAAGAGACGAACTTCAAAAAGATTGCAGAAAAGATCGTCAGCGTCGTCACGAGAGCACACTTGGCTCATACCCGACAAGCGATTTTAGATCTACAAGAGTCAGGCATAACCTATGCAATCTTGTATTCTTTCCGATCCCCGGAGTTAGTTTTACTTAACCTGTAATCAGCATTTATTTTCGAAATTCGCAAACAAGTTTTGAACCACCATCTAGATAATTTGCATCCTTGAATCGCGTCTACATGAAAAGAGATATGTATAAAGGAGTGACCTGGCTTCAGACATACATTGGATTATCATCCATGAAGAGCAGTTGGAGGAGATGTCAGAAACCGGAGAAAAGACGGTCGCCAAAAAGCCTCACGCCAGATTCGAACTGACAATCGCTTGATTCGAAGTCAAGCGCCTTAACCATTGGGCCAGCGAGGCTCATGCATGGCGACCAGACTTCTAAATAAATAAATACAACTATACAAGGTTTTTTGAGTTGCTGTGATATCTTCTGAGACAAGAGATGATAAAGGAATTTCCCGGAGCAGGAGACTGAAAGACGCACCATTCCAGATCTAGAGTAAACAGAATATACGATGATATGCTAACAATCCAATGGCTATCTATCAATTATGGTAGCTCAAGCACTAGTCGTCTCTCAACCTCAGTCAGTTTCTCTATCTCTTCTTCTCCTTCGAACCGCAGCATACACGTCTCTTTTCGAGACGCCATGACTTCTGCTTTGTAGAATGTCGTCGTCTCGGGGTACCGAGCGAGGACATGTGCGCCTCTGGCATGTGGCGTCAGTCCGGTGTTATCTCTTTGTATAGGTATCAAAGTATTTAAAACAGTTTTGTATTTCTGTCCCGGCAGGCCATTCTCATCCGGTTCAGGGTCTTGGATTTCGCATCGTGCTTTCGGTCCTTCACCCATGATTCTGACAATGTTGCATTGTATCCAATCGCCATCTGAACCTTTTGTTCGTGGCTGCCGAAAGGCCACACTCGATCCGACTATGAGCGTTTCTGCTGCACCGCGTTTCTTTGGACGCACATAAACGTCGACCACAGCACCATCACCTTCGGCCAATTTACGTTTCTTTCGACGTGACTCGTCATTACCGCCTAATCCGGCTTCCGTAGCTTGACGCAAGGCGATGAGTAAGCCAATGTTCTCTTGCGCACTTTCAAGCAGCGTACTTTCTTTGGTGAGAATATCGGCGTACTCTCCGCTACTTTTCACAAGCTTGTCTACCACTTCAATCAACCTCTGATCGCCCTCAACAGTATTTAGAGCCTTCTTCAATCGGTTCACTTGCTTGGCAGCACTTTCTCCGGCAAAATGTAAATCTTTAATCTCCTTCAGACTCGTAATGGATGCAGTCCAAATTGCATTTTCTTCACCACTGTGTATATCGTAACGTCCCGCCATGCTGAAGATGTGTTTTTAGCTGGGAAGCACAAAACGTTGTGGCGGCTCGTAGAAATATTAGCAAATGAAGCCTGTAGGAGAAGGTGTCTGGCTTGAGTGCCAGTAAGCAAGCACTAAGACGTGGGATCAGTATCTAGATATGCAAGTCTACATTGTGCGTGACACCAGGAATGCATCCATGGCGGAAATTGTCATATATCGACAAATCTGTACCACAGGAACCTGATCAATCCTCTATGGCTCTGAGTCCCGCACGAGTCCACTGGCGTAGTGATTCGCTCGCCTTCCAAGGTTCAACGCGTTTGGCAGTTGGCTCAATAGATGAGGATGCACGTGTCTGGCACGGGATACGGCGTTGGTCCATTGATTGCGGGATCGGCTCACAGACGAGGTTTGGTGCTATTCAGGCAATTGCAGCAGACGTCGTGCAACGCAAGGCCGCTTTTGCTTGCTCACTCTTGTTTTCCGAGTCTCATAAAGGCAAGGCTCTCTTAGCAGATGTCTGACAGACCTCCAATTGTCCTTGACCAAGGTACTGGATTCGTCAAAGTCGGATATGCAGGGTCCAATTTCCCTGAACAGCAGTACCCTTCGATCGTTGGACGACCTATACTGCGTGCAGAGGAACGATCGGGTGATGTAGAAATCAAAGACATCATGGTCGGAGATGAGGCGGCTCAAGTGCGATCTATGCTACAAATATCGTATCCCGTAATTCACGTCACGTCACGTCACATTCACGATTCTTGCTAACGTTGAGAAAGATGGAAAATGGAATCATTCGGAACTGGGAAGACATGACACATTTATGGGACTACACATTTTACGAGGCATTAAAGACAGATCCACGGGGACAAAAGATCTTGTTGACGGAGCCGCCCATGAATCCTATATCTAATCGACAGCGCATGTGCGAAGTCATGTTTGAGCGATACCAGTTTGATGGTGTTTATGTCGCCATCCAAGCGGTACTTTCCCTCTACGCGCAAGGACTCTCCAGTGGCGTCGTGGTCGACTCGGGCGACGGAGTAACTCATATTGTCCCTGTCTATGAATCGACCGTGCTGAACCATTTGACACGACGTCTAGATGTGGCAGGCCGTGACGTGACGCGACAAATGATTAGTCTGTTGGCACGCAGAGGGTATGCTCTGAATCGAACGGCGGATTTCGAAACCGTCAGGCAGATTAAAGAAAAACTGTGCTACGTCAGTTATGATCTCGAATTAGACCATAAATTGGCTGATGAAACCACTACACTGGTTGAGAATTACACGTTGCCCGATGGTCGTGTAATTAAGGTTGGCTCGGAGAGATTTGAGGCGCCAGAGTGTCTTTTCCAACCGCACCTTGTCGATTGTGAACAGCCTGGCGTGGCTGAGTATCTTTTCAATACCATACAATCTGCTGACGTCGACGTCAGATCAGATTTATACAAAGCTATCGTGCTGTCTGGTGGCTCCAGCATGTATCCTGGCTTACCCACACGTCTCGAGAAGGAACTCAAGCAATTATGGCTGACGAAAGTCCTGCATGGCGATCCCACGAGATTGTCAAAGTTCAAAGTGAGAGTCGAGGATCCACCACGTCGAAGACACTCCGTTTTCATCGGAGGCGCCGTTTTGGCAAATATTATGCGAAATAATGAACATATGTGGGTGACCCGATCAGAGTGGGAAGAATTAGGACCCGTTCAGGCTCTCGCAAAATTAGGCAGATAGTTTATTTCTAAATTATGAATTGTGCTCTCGAGCGAATTACTACGGAGAATTTCTGGAAATGGACGCTCATGAAGTATAGATTAACCTGTTGTTGTTTGCTTGCTTGCTTGCCTAATCGCGTCGCTATCGATATTGACGAGATTTGTCTGTGTGTCGTATTGAGAGTCTAAATGTTCTTTATACAATTCAACCACGCCTTGTCACCTGGGCTCAAGTGCGTGTGATCAAGCCTTGATTGACGAGGATGGAGCAGCAGTTCTACGAGGTTCGTCACGCCCAGGGAAATCTCTCATGCGTATCATAGAGGTATCCTGCAACTCTGCTTTGTTGTTATTGGAAGATGCATTGGACTTCAGTGTTCTTGGCGTCATTTGCGGGCGCACCTTTATCTGTTTGCCCGAATCAGTTATTGGTGTCGACAAGCTGCGCTCAGTCTTGTTCTTCACGGGACTAGGACTCGACTTGACTCTCATTCCACCACCGCTAATGATGGTCGGACTCACTGCTGACCTCTCTGAACCGAGACTGTCGGAGAACCCGATCCGCTTGGTGGTCCTTCCTGATTTGATCAAGGCCGACAAGACGGGGGAAGCAGCGACTGCTTGCCTGCGAATCGACGAGATGTTCTCTTGTGATGCAGGGACTGGCCTGGCTTCTTTACTGTTGGTTGTGGCGCTCGAAGGCACATTTGGCGATCTTGCGTGGAGTGTATTGTCGGCAACAGCCTTGTTTTTCAGATTACTCATCGAAGGTCTAGTGCGCATCGTCTTTGCTTGAGGGCCTGTACTGGCTCTCTGCTGTGTTTCGTCCGGATTAATTCGCGACATGCTTGGTTTTGCCTTTAATGTTTGCGACACCTTGGGTGGTGTACCTTTGTTCGTACTGTTGGCAGGATTCGCATCAGAGACAAGCGCTACTTTTTGGCGTCTTACAGCCTGGCCCGAAGGAATCGGACCTTGTCCAGCCTTGACACTAGCAAATTGTTGATGCGCTCTTTGTCGCATAAGAATGGAAAGTGGGACCTCTTTTCTGACTAGACGAGCCTCCGACTTGGAGCTCGACCTCGAGCTCGCAGCAGCATCGCTCATTTCAGTCCGTTGCATTCTAGCTACTGTTATGTGTGTATCAAAAACAAGCTTGAATAGTTTGCTCGTGCGAGGATTGCATTGCAGTACTTTGAGATGGTTGCTATTTATGATGCGCTAACCAGGGTTACAAATTAATTTGTGTAGGGTTCATGCTCACATACTATTATGCAATATGAGAAACTCAGCAGACACAGACCAACGCTTCCAGGCCACAGTAGATTTGAAGACTGAAGCTCATCAGGCCAGTGAGTCAACAGTCCACTTGAACACTTTCATAGGGAGTTAAATCCAGATCTACTTTATAGTAACTCTAGCATGTTTATATTGCAAAAGTTGTATGATGTTCTTGGCCAAAGCAGCTAGTCTGCTGGTCAGCCTTGTATCAGTATGAATGGTGAGCTCGAGTGCATGCAGTGAAGATGAACGGCTCGGGTCCTCGGGTCGCTCCTTCCTTTTCTACCATCTCCAATTTCAGATAGCAATTCATCTCGAATGCTGAGAGGTTCTCGCAAACATCTAGGTCTGTTTCGTGCAGGTACGTTAGAAAGGTCATGCTGGCAGTGGCATAGATATTTTCTCAAATAACTGCTAACTACTTGTTGTGTGCTGTTACTTCTGCCTTGTAGTGTCAGGATGTTCCTGAGCTCCCTCTCCACTGTAGCAGCTCTGTCTGATCAAAATGAACGGCGCTGGTCACTCACATCGCTGGCTTGCTTCGACACTCCTACCTTGACAGCCTTTCTGCTCGATCTGTGTATCGTGTCTAAGCGCACTTTCATCCCGTAGACTTATCCTGCTTATCTCCAGTTCAGACGCGTCTCATGAAACGTCCTTGTTCTACTTTCTGCTGAATCTAAAGTGCTTGACAGGACTGCTTTGCTCCTTAACTTTGGAAGGACATGGTTGTTGTCAGTCAGGAAGTACTTAATTGGCTGCTGAGTGTTCTCAAGCCGGTAATAATTGATCACAATACTAAGTAACTACTGTATCACGGCTGACCGTCCAAGGAATACAGTCATGTACAACGCACCTTCGATGACGTAGCAGAGGTTTTATCTGTCTTCAAGACTTTGAAGCCGAAAACGGACGTGTATAGTGCGTTAGGCAGCATTTTACTGTAGCTTCAAAACACTAACAAGTATCTAGCTTCTGAAGATGGGCAGACTAGATTATTGTTACTACTATACGGCACTATCCCTATAGAGTTCCGTGGCTCATCATACATGATCCCGGTACATGTATGGATGCCGCAAACATTTCCTAGGGCGCCTCCCACGGTGTTCGTGATACCCTCTCCAGGAATGCAAGTTAGACCCAACAATCACGTCGACATAGATAGACGCTGTTATCATCCCTACTTGGCAAATTGGACTACAGATGTGAGACAGTCACGGCTATGCGAGTTGATTCGCCATCTGCAAGAAGTCTTCAGTAAAACGCCGCCGATTTATTCTCAACCGTCAGCCCCAAGGACGATGCCGGTCAATCATGCAATGCCTTTGAGAAATCCCCGAGTCCCAGCAAAGCTGTTTACAGCTGTGGACAATCAAGTTCAGTCACAGCCAATCACCGAGGAAGAACCATCAGGGTCCAGGTCCTTGCCCAAAGACCTAACAGACTACAGAACTCGCCCTGCGCCGGCTCTGCCCACGGCAACTCGACAGCCATTGACGCTTCCCTCATTGGAGGCTAGGTCAAGTTCACGACCGCCGTCCAACACGGCGCCAAACCAAAGTGTCAATCTACCGTCGCCATCTGTAGCGCGCCCTCAAGTTCACGGGGTCGTCCGTGCGGACCACAGCCCGATCGATCTGTTGGCCGATGACAGTTCACGCAGCGAGCAGATACCGACACCGGTAGATGATCCTGAAATTCACACAACGCGTCTTCAAATACTCAAGCACTTGAGAGAAAAGGCGCTTCAAGAGCACAACCTCTTTTTGAATCAAGTCTCGTTGATGGAGGATTCAATCGATGAATTGACGCAAGTGGAATCTCAAATGGCTGCACAAATGGACAACGTATCACGCTTGACTCGAACCTCTCGCCATAACTCCAGCATCTTGCACGAGAAGATTGCTCAAGCGAAGTTGATCATCTCCGAACGCAACGCCGCAGAGTTGCCCGATATCGACCAATGCTTGGTGGCACAGAACGTTGTATTCAATCAGATGTACGATTTGGTCACAAGTGAGCACGCTCTTGAAGATACAATCTATGCATTAGGTAAAGCTCTGGAAAATGAGCGAATTGATCTGGACGTGTTTCTCAAGGTAAATAAACACTAAGATGAACGCATCACGGCTAATTCAGGTAGTCCATAAAACAATTAGCTCGAGAGCAATTCATGCATCGAGCGCTCATTGCCAAGATTGTAGACAAGCTTTCCATCACTTCATGAAAGAAAGAGTGTGACGCCACGGCCATGAATTATTAAACCATTGTACCAGAGTAGAGCTGGAAAATAAGTTTCGTAAAGGACCACATCTCAAAGTCAGACTCAAACTCTTTGAGATCGTGGCAAGGTATACCTTGCGAAAGCTTTGACCAGCGATCGCTTGACGGATAATTTGTTGGCGCCAACAAAGGAATCAATGGTGACCTTGATGGCTTGATCAATATGCCGTTGACGCACGAATTCTGACAATTGCATCTTCGCATAAGATTCGCTCATTCGAATGATCGATTCTAGATGTCTCACCGTGATTGGGAAAGAACCAGTCTTCAGTGACTCACGTCTCATTTCGCTATAGAGTTTTGAGACTTTGTCAGTATCCATTTGATGGAGCTTTGGGCGCATATTCTCCCGTGCGAAAACGATATATTTCTTGAATAAGTCTTGATTGATTGGCTGAACGTTGATATCCTCTTCAGCGGCATTGCTCGCTGCTATAATTTCATCTCTTTCGACATCGAATTTCGGATGTGAACGCAAGTGCGAGCCAACGACAAATCTCGCAAGTCTCTCGTCTATTGCTGGATCAACCGTGTCTTTGACGACACATAAGATATCGAAACGAGACAAGATAGGTTCCGTCAGTTCTACATTCTGGGAAAAAGGTATTGTGGCATTGTAGCGTCCTCCGATTGGATTGGCCGCAGCCATGATGGCGCAGCGCGCTTGTAGTGAGGTGACAATACCTGCTTTGGAAACTGAAATAGATTGTTGTTCCATAGCTTCATGAATGGAAGTCCTATCCTGATCATTCATCTTGTCGAATTCGTCAATGAGACATGTGCCTTTGTCAGCCAGCACAAGCGCTCCTCCCTCTAGTGTCCACTCGCTCGTGATTGGATCTTTGCGTACGCTGGCAGTCAATCCTACTGCACTCGCACCTTGACCAGTTGTGAATACAGCTCGATGCGCGGTCTTTTCCACATACTTCAAAAATTGAGACTTTGCGGTTCCTGGGTCTCCGAGTAGCAACACATTGATATCACCTCGAATCCTGTGCTTACCATTGACATCTTTACCTACACCGCCAAAGAGAGAAAGTGCAAGCGCAGTTTTTATGTCCTTGTGCCCATAGATGGAAGGCGCAATTGAAGCAATTATTTTTTCTGTGATATCTGGGTCTCTCGAGAGCTGACGAATATTCTGTTCATCTTGTTCCGTCAAGCGAAACGCGGCGAACTGATCGTGCGCCTTGCTCACATGGTTTGCTTCTATCACGGTAGAAAACACTGGAAACCCATTCTTGCTATTCAAAGAAGCATCGAATTGATTGCGATAGATGCCAGTAATCTCAACTTCTTCTCCAGGTTTGGCACTATCGACTAAATCCCAGAGTAGCACGACTTTACGATTTCTTGGTAATCTACCAGCTGGTACCGTGCCGGGCGATTCTTGCAGCACCATAGTCTGGTAATTCCTGTAGATCGTCTTCTCTGAGTTAACTGTGAAAGGTCCTCGCGACTGACAATTCTGGCAATAGTTGATTTTTATCTCTGAAACAGAATCCTGATAGAACGGCCCCAAAATTTCACCACATCTGACACAATCGAACTTTACATATTTGAGTTGCGGGTTAACACCAGTTCTTCGAGTCACAACACCCGAAACTTTGACCAAACCGTTCAAGTGTACTTGACGCAGTTCTCTCAGCGTAAAGGTCTTGGGCAAGTCAGTCACGCGTACATGAATTTCAGAGTGGATTCTCTCGTAGTCGGGATAGAATAACAGAGTAGCCTCCATGGCTACCATGTCTAGAATACGCAGCATCTCCTCGGGTGCTGCTGCAAGGAAGTAGGCAAGAGTGCCTTTTGACTCTGCTAAATGGCCATAACTGACTTCAAGTGACTCGGAGTTGACTTCACCTAGTGTCCTTATTCGATTTCCATAGACTGATGTGCCAGATTCGTCAGTATATTCTAGCAAGAACTTTTTGAATTCCCTTGCAATGGCTCTCCTCACTTGGTCAACCACGACCCAGTCGGCGATGGTATCTGCTTTCATGTCTGCAATGGCTTCACCAGAGATTTCTTCGTCTAGTGCGTCATCTGCATCATCTGCTTCCTCGTCGTACTGGTGACGGCGGCGACGAACCGTGCCCAGACCCATTTCATCATCATCGCTGTCACCTTGGAGGAATGCTGCGGGACGCCTGCCTTGTGCTCGAGCAATTTCACGATCACGTCTTGCTAGCCTGGCGTCAATTACCCGTCTTTCGGCTGCAGTCAGAGCCTCGAATTCTTCTTCGTCATTGAGATCATCTGCGTCATAATTGTCATCGCCCAGATTTTCATTGTAATCGCGCTCCATGCTTGGACCGAACAAGTCTGACAGTATTAATATAACTATGATCCTGTTCGCAACTGGCACAATCTACCTTCTCCATCTTCTTCCTCGAGGTCCGGAATCTCGTCTTCGATCAAAGGAGCTTCATCAATGTCATCAAAGTCGCTAAATGGTTGAGGAGGCGAGGATGGTGGAAGTGAGCTGCCGACTATCGATAGTCAGGATGTGCGACTATACAGCTACTGACGCTTACCTTGACTGGAAGCTGGTTGTGGAAGATCTTCGACATCACTAGCGCGTCTCTTATTGTTATAAGACATGATGCGACGATGCAAGGCTCTCTGTGACTTCGATTGACTTGACGAAGAAGAATCTCGTTTTCCCTGTGCAAGAGAAGTCGCGTCTATAAAGTGTAATTAATTGTTACCCGAGAGACGCGATCCCCACACAAGTTCATCTGCTCTGAACAAGATTCGTGTCTTTTCCAATGACATGAATGACTGATATGGATCAGCCTTCTTCTCTTCAAGCTTATGTAGAAGCACAAGATCGCCTTGATCGGGAAGCTCGAGACATGTTTCCGTACGATTTTTCCACATGTTCCGTTGACCAGGGATACGTGAAGCAGCAAGTATTCGCGTGCCAGAGCTGCGCACCTAGTGAGGGCCAAGATCAGTCCGGCGGCATATGCTATAGTTGTTCAATCACTTGTCACGGGGAGCATGAATTGGTGGAACTCTTTGATCGGCGGGCCTTCAAGTGCGACTGCGGCAGTGCGCGTATGGGCGACGCTCCATGTTGCATCACGAAAGAGAAGCGGCCAATCAATCAAGAAAACACGTATAATGACAATTACAACAATATTTTTTGTTTCTGTAAGCAAGAGTATGATGCCGCAACACAAGATGCCACAATGTATCAGTGCCTCTTGTGCGAAGACTGGTTCCACGATGAATGCATACGTAAGAAGGAAGGCCCATTGCCGGACGATGAACTCTTCGAGCACTATCTCTGTCGCGATTGCACTGACAAAGAACCATGGCTGAGGCGATACCGATCCAAGGCAAAGTTTCACGTCAGCCCGAATCAGCAGTCGAGCTTGGACAGCGGTCTTTCAAACTTGAAAAGACCCCTGTCAGAGGACCCGGCAGAGCCATTGCACAAAATTAGAGCACTATCGAGTGATGGACAAGCACCGATACGAAGCATACAAGCGAGCAAGTCAAGCAATGTTGAAGTCGAAGGAAAATCATGTCAATGGGCAGATTTACAAGACGTGGTTGCTCCTCAAACAAGTCTCTTTCTGGTCGAGAATTTCCGTGAGGTATTTTGCCAATGCCAAACATGTATCACGCGTCTTGCGCGACTACCCGCGCTAGCGGAAGAGGAAGAAGTCTATGATCCCCCGGAAGACGAGGACGATCAGGAGAGTACTTTCGACGCTGGTACGCGAGCCATGGAAACAACACTCCAGGCTTTACCGAGAGACAAGGCCATCGAGGGACTTCTCGCTTATAATAAGCTTAAAGACCACATCTCCGCCTGTCTCAAGCCACTCGCGGAGAAGGGCGAGATTGTTACTTCGCAACATGTACGTGAATTCTTCAATAAATAGTTTGCCCCTACTCTCTTCTTTGTGTAAATATGCTTGATGATAAATATATATCTTTGTAAACTCAACTACATACGATACATGATTAGACGTATTCTATTGTGTACACGACAGCATCTACTGCTTGGCATTATAGACAACTTGCTCTGACGTCTCGGCAGAGTGGCGTGAATCCAAAGAAGTGTTGGATCCGACAGAGACACCATCAGACTCGACTGCGCGAACAGCCTCGTCAATATCTACATGGAAGTACGGCCTGTCGATGGACGTGAGCGGAAGGACTACGGTGTCCCTGACTGATTTTACAGTACTCATTTCAATGCCGCCACTTTCAGCATCGTATGGGCCAGCACGGTACTCACTCTTCTCATGCGTCTGACCCACGTGAGCCACAGAAAACATGGTGCCGACACGGTCCTCTGCGACGCCAAAGTTTCCTTTAACCAATGCTCGCTTGATCCAGGCATTCGAAATCCCTACGAAGCGCCATTGAACGGGATGACTCGCGTAACGATCTAATTGATTCCTGCAGTCAATCAAGTTCTGTAGTCCCGTCAGATCAAGATGAGGTACGCCGGAAAAGTCGAGAATCAAGGCTCTCAATAACGGTCTCGGGTCACTCTGCAATAATGTTTCGTCCAAGTGTCGTGGGCCTGGATCATTCCATGGACGATCACCCAGAGAACCATAAGGATTCGCTTTACCGGGTCTCGTTTCTGCCTTGATTTGTGCAACCATGTGGTCGGTGAAATGGTTTGCATTAGGGTAGAGGAACCCTTCGTTGAATCTGTAAACAAAGATTCCTTCCGGTGGAGCAAGTGGCTGAACTTGTGGGTTGAGCCCGTCACTGTGGTCCAGGGCGACATAAATGTTACGCGGGTGGTCCACTCTTGCATCCTGAACCTTGATTGTTCCAATCTTGACGGCTCCCACAAAAGTTCCCCTCGACTTGGCGACTCTAAACAATAGTAAAGCGGCGGAAACAGCAACAGTCGTGTAGATGCCGTTCTCGATAGATGAGAAGATGGTGACCAGAACTCCAATCCAGAAGATGACGAATTCAAGGGGAGAAACTTGCCAGAAATGCAAAATTACCTTTGGCGATGAAACGAGATCGGCGACGGCGTGAATAATGACTGCAGACAAACTAGCGCTTGGGATATAGAAGAATACTGGTGGGAGTGCATAGATGGAGATGACGACGACAATGGCAGTGATGACTCCGGCGAGTGGAGTTCTGACGCCAGCCTTGGACTTGATGGCGGTTCGCGAGAAACTTCCAGTTGCTGGATAAGCTCCGAAGAATGGTCCGAATATGTTGGTGATACCGATCGCGATCAGTTCCTGGTTAGGATTGATGGTGTAGTTGTTAATTCTTCCAAAACTCTTCGAGATGGCAATGTGCTCGATCAAGAGGACAATTACAGCGGATGGAAGATAGCTAGTGAAGGACTTGACAATGTCCGCGTTGATTTCTGGGACACCCACATTCTGGAATCCTCGTGGAACGGTACCGAGGATGGCAACTCTCGGAGTCTTTCGGTGATCTCGGTTGACCAACCATGATATCATTGTAAACAAGAGGATGACAAATGCTGTTCGAAGTGTAGCCAAGAAAAAATACAGCTTGGCCTTTTGAGGATGTCGCTTCGCAGCGATCTGTAATCCCCATTTAATAAAGTAGAGCATAGCTAGCGCCGAAACACCAAAGGCAGCATCTAGCTGTGATCTTGGCAAGTACTTGAGTGTGTTGATGATGACCTTGTAAGTGGAAGCTCGTGTATTGAAGGGCTTCTTGACTCTGTTATTCCCGAGAAGACCAGGCACTTGACCAGCTATGATGTTGATGGCGGAACCAGTCATGAAGGCTGCGATGGATGGAATCGGAATGAAGTCCACAATGAAACCGAGACGCAAAAGACCGAACGCCATGACGATACTGCCCGTAATGATTGCAAGCGCGGAGGCAACAACATGCCCAGGCAGATGAGGATGTGTCTTCTTGGTGTGAGTCAAGATGTCTCCGACCAGTGCTGACATAACGGCGACGGGCCCAATGGTGATATCTTTACTCGTTGCAAACATGAAATAGATGGCAACTCCAACGAATGACGAGTATAAACCAAATTCGACGGGTAGAGTAGCAATTTTGGCATAAGCCATGCCCTGGGGCACGACCACGGCACCCACTGTAACACCAGCAATCAGATCTCCAATAAACCAACGCAGGTTGTATCGATATATCCATGTAGCTATGGGAAAGAGTGAAACAAGATATCGCTTCGTTTGTGCTCTGGGAGCAGGAAAGGTCTTTTGGAAGAATCCTTTGACCGTAGGTTCATCTTCATAGTAACCGGGAGGGAAAGATGCAGGGTAATTTCGTTCTGCCAAATCACGATACTCTTCAGCCTTGCGGTCACGCAGCAGTTCGCTTGACTTTGCAGCAAGCTTGTTCATGATGAGTCGAGCTCCGGAGCAAGACCAGCAGTGCAAAGGGGCCGTAACTGTGTGACATGGGCATCAGGGCTGTGTTATATGCACGAGCTGATTTTTTTGAGTGCAATCACGCCATTGTAGCCTAAAATGGTGTCTGCCACAAATTGCGTGCCTCTGAAGCCACTAGATCCTCCCGCTCGTTAAACAGATCGAAGGAACAGCCAATGCATCATGAACAAGAGCCATTAATTGCGTGAATCCGTTGGAATCCCCTTTTTATTCACATAGGCTACAATGCGTGTGGCGATTATTGGTGCTGGACCCAGTGGTGTCGTGGCACTCCGGGCACTTCTGGCTGAACCCGTACCTCCAACGACCATCAGAGTCTTTGAGCGTCGTGGTACGGTGGGTGGTGCCTGGAACTATACGCCCTTGGCCACATCGGATAACATACCAAAAGAGGATCCATGCACCACGCCCATGTATCAGACTCTCTACACTAATATCCCCGCCGCTCTCATGGCATACGGAACCACGCCTTTCGTGCCCGCAGACACCTCTCTCTTTCCTCACCGAGAAACAGTGCTCGCGTATCTGAAACATTATGCGGAGGACTTGACTGCATACATACAGTTTCATGCAAATGTCAAGCGTGTATATAAGACAGACTCAGTCTGGCACGTTGTCTGGCACCGTGATGACCAGTCTCGTGCAGAAACACAGGAAGAGTTTGATCGAGTCGTCATTGCTTCGGGTCATTATGAAAGTCCAAAAATCCCAGATATAAGCGGACTGAAAGAATATCAAGCTCACTTTCCTCATGCAATTAGACACTCAAAATACTATCGTTCTCCAGAAATGTACCGTGATAAAAAGGTTTTGATTGTGGGTAGTGGGCCGTCAGGAAACGACATCGCTGCTCAAATTAGCACTACTGCAAGACGGCCCATTTTTCGATCTTCTAGATCCTTGACGCCGCTTCCCAGTAATGCTACAGCAACAAGAATTCAGGAAGTTACTCAGATTCAAGCACTACACAAGGACGGATCTATTATTTTGCAAGACGACGCAGTCTTGAGAGACGTGGACGTGATTCTCTTTTGCACAGGATACCTCTACTCTTTTCCCTTTCTGGAACTATCTCCTCTTCCTCCCGTGACCAGCGATGGCGAGTACTTGCAAAACTTGTACAAACAAATATTTTACATACCCGATTCCTCAATTGCATTTCTCGCAATGGGCATGAGTACGTGGCTCTATTGATCTACAGCACGCTCTAATAATTCTAGACATTGTGCCATTCCCAATCGCAGAAGCTCAGAGCTGCTACATTGCTCGTGTCTGGTCTGGACGATTGATCCTACCTTGTCGCGAGGAGATGTCGAATGAAGAGAAGGATATCATCGCAAAGAAAGGCGCCGGTCGGAAACGTATGGTACTTGGCCATCCCGAAGATGGCTACTACATGGACCATATAAGACAACTCTGTTTGACAGCCGACGACAATACAAATTCTCGAGGTTTGTTGCCTGCCGAATGGCTAAAGACGGAAAGAGAGCGTCTCAGGCGAGATGGCCCTGGCCTGAAGAAAGAATGGCTCGAACATCACGACATGACATCGCTTGCTAGAGATTGAAACAGTGAAAACGTTCTCATCTTCATTATAGTGCTTCTTCCGGGACAAGGCGAGCTTGTGGATCAGGACAATTGAAGGATGTCTAGCACAGTCTGTAAGTCTTGAGAAATTTCTTCTTCATCCGCTGTGCTTGTTGTCAGAGCTGTCGTCGTTTTCGGATGGGTGATAAAATAGTCGATCCTCTCTGCAAGTTGGCGACGTGTTTCCAAGAATTCCGAATCAGGATTTGGTAACATATCATCGTATGAACAGGTCAACACTAGAACTTGAATAAGTTCTTGGGTCATACGATTATCAATTGCTTTCGGTTTTGTCCAACTTGCAAAGGCACGATCAATCCTCTTTGAATATGCACTAATCAGCACTTCCACTTCGTCCTTTACGCGAATGCCTAAAGAATCAATCAAGCACAAAATCAATGGCAATACACCATCAATCCAAAGCTGGCGAAGACTATCGTCTTCAACTCTTTTTGTAGCAATGTCTTGAATATGCATGCAGATGTCGGAATCCAGCAGGAGGCGGAAGATTCCATCATACATGAGCTGATCTGCGGCTTTCGTGACACTGTGTATAGTAAGCAGCATCTGCAATGTAGTATGTGCGCATTGAGCGGCAATTTTTTCTGCATTGATTCCGTCCATGCTCGAAAAAAGACCAAGCAGTCCTTCCACCATGTTGGAATGCGAGAGTTCAGCAGCAAATGGCGCTATTGCCATTTCATGTTTCTCGGAAAGCTGAGCCACGAGACGCCCTATGGCAACCAGAATTCTCATGTAATCTAACGTCGCAGCCTGATCATCTCGTCTCAGACTATCCACACATTGTGAGCCGTGATCACAGAAGAGCTGGAAGATAGCAACTAGAAGTCTCTGCACTCGGAGCAGTTCATTACGTGGTAGCGAAAGTTTGTGCAGTGCCTTGAGCACATACGAGATTGACTGCAAGAGGAATGACAACGACATAGACTGAGCAGCGAATTTCGCTCTGAATGCATGCTTAAGCAGATCATCCAACAAATCTAGATATCCGTCCAAATCGGAATGAGTCGTCGCATTAGCCAAAGCTTTGACCATCATTGTAGAATTATAGAATATCTCGGCTTCCAAGCCTTCTAGTAATGGAATGTCCATTGTCTGTGTCTGTGAAAGAGCATGATGAGTAAATTTACTTATACAGAGCCAGTGGGCTGTGGAAGAGATGGTGTCCAGAATCGATGCGTTCATCAACATGAAGAGACCTTGAATTCGATGCTACTATGATCAGCAGGTCTTTTTGGAAATTGAAGTTGGTCGGACTTACACCTTGGGCATCAATGATTGAGAGATTGAAATTAGCAGTTCGCAGTTCTCGCAAGAACGAGTTGGCTTGAATCATTTCTCGAGCCAATTCAAGATCATATCGGAAAGCTTCCCCATACGTGGCTGGCATATTCGATTTCACAAGAGCTGCAACTGAGAAACCCGGATATTTCTGTGACAGATTTCGAGATAAATTGCCATGGAGCGACGCTCTATAATGCTTGATGTCAAAAACATCACTTGGCAAAGTGTTCAATAAACTCGTCATATTCCATTCTGCACTTGAACGAGTCTTCGTGTCTAGACAGGCAAAGTCATTTCCCAAGATTTGAGCAACATGACTAGCCGCAAGCATTCGTGCAGAATCATTCACTGTTACGATTTCATCAGCCTGACTGCTGATTGAGGCATTGAATGCAGCAAAAAGCTTTCGCAATTTTTGCCAAAACCCGGAATTGCTTTTCAGCTGGACATGGACCAAGGATGCCCAATGTTGACCATCCAGTAACAGCCGAAACATTTTTTCCGAGATCTGAGGATTCCACGACGCTAGATCGAGCTGATCAACATGCTTAGCAAGAATGTTTAAAAGAGATCTCGACTCTTCTTTTGCATTGTCTTCAAGAAGAAACAGTGCTAGGCCCTCCTGCCTTGGAGATAATAAGGAAGACATCAATCGAAAGAAAGCAAATCCTTCCTGTTGGGGCATTTGTGCCACATCGCTTAGCTGCTCGAGCAAAGCGTCCTTGAATTGGACCTTTTGGCTACCTAAAACCGCCAAGATAGAGGGTAAGCTTTTTTCACCATAAGTTAGTATAGCCAAGATAAAGGACGTGAGATGCTCTCGATAGGAAGTGTGTGAACACCAGATGTCTAGGACGTCTGCCATTTTTGAGAAGCAGAGCTCTCTGAAAGAGCTTGCATACTGACCGAAGGGCAAGGAGACAATTCGTAATATATCACAATACAGCGAAAACGTTGTGCCAGTATAATTGTCTAAGACACGGGCATCTACATCACTCGAGATACCGAGCTCTTTCCACATTGCTTGAATATTATCCACTTCTAGAACGGGCCGAAGCCCCGCTTCTGTAAATGCTGATATGATGAGCCCGGCAGCGGTGCTGACGGTCTCGAAGATGTGTTTACTCCTCGAAGATGTGCTCAAATGATATCCAGAATAGAGGTTGATGACCCTAGTAAATACTTGATTCAACTTTATGCCAAGCTGCAATCTCGATGTAGTGTCAGACGCAGGCCATGTTAGGTACGACTTGAAGCAGAACAAAAGGTACTGAATACTCAAACTGATAAAGTGACTCTTGGCACGCAAAAGTCTTTCACCAGAGGTAAGCGCACCGCGAACCAACTCGGACAGTGCTTTCAGCACCAAGCCACAAAAGCCAGAGACGAATTCGCAAGCGAGTCCGGTGGGTTCAATACTTGTAGTGAATTCTCTCAATAAATCCTTTGTGCCAGTGCGATCAATGGATGTTAGGCTTACGACATGTGACCAAGCAGTGCTCGATCGTTCGAGAAGTGTCCCAAAGAAATTCAGAGCTTCTAAGAGGACTGGCACGCTGCCTCGGGAAAGGAGTGTCTGCTCATATATTTCGAGTACCGTGCTAGGAAGATCGGTGGTAGATTCGTCTTGTAAAGACAGCAAGAGTTCTTCCGCGTCTTCACAATTGTGTAATAAGCGTGCAAATAGCGAGATGGTTTCTTCAACTGGTACTTTATGATGCTGGACAGACATCCTCTCAGCGGATGACTGCAAGACCTGAAACATGTACTGTAGTGCTGAGTATTGGTGCTGCCAGAGCACGAGATTACCTTGCTTTGTGGTCACCATGATACCCCGTGAGCTGGTCTCGATAGTTATGCCCCGGCCGATCTGTCTGAAAGCAAACAGCTGGAGCGGAGAGGTCAATTCGATGACTGTTTTTCCAGCATCTTCAGAGACAACTTCGAAGTTCTGGAAGCCGGTCGGCAGTAACTGAGTAAATGTTGGTAGGGATTCCAGGTAGTTTATTGTACCGATGCTGGAATAGCCTAGGCATCGAACAAGTCGAATAAAGGCACGATAGTCAAAGGGGAATTGTTGACGAGCATTGTCCAGAAGGCGTGTGATAGACTCTTCTTGCCAGCAGGCTTGAGCAAGGGGCTTCGATGTAACAAGGGCTTCGAAAAGAGCGGAAGTCGTTTCTGTAAGCTGTATGTATTCTTGTGAATCTTGAAACAAGCGGAGCAGAATCAGCTTGTAGTTATCGTTATACTGTCGTGGTAAACAAGAAAGGACATTGAGCATTTCGCCATATAGGTTGGAGTTCACGGCAGTTTCAATAAGATATCGATATGGTTCCTTGGGCGAATCGACAAATACGTGATCGAAGAACCCCTGGTAAGCAGGTTCTATGACGCCTGTGTCTGATAAGGTCTGTAAAGTTTTGTGTAGAAATATGCCCCAAGACATAATAGTGATCGCAGAGGAAGAACCAGTCTGTGCAAGAGCGAAGATGATATCGTGCGTACGTACTAATGCTTCCGGGGAAGATAAGAAGAACTCTGATTGCAAGACCTGAGCATCCATTGGTACGTCTTGAGCGGAACTGATCACTTCAAGACATATCGTTATTGCTAATGCTTGGAGGCAGCCATCATCTATCCTCTCAAGATCTGTATACTTCTTGTTTGACAGCATCAGAGTACTCTGCATGAATTCCAGCCAAGATATCAAGAAGGTGCTCGTGATTGGCACGCTCGAAAATGAGGCACAGAATATCAATTCTAGGACGGCTTGAGCCTGGAGAGCTGATATTGTGTCTCTTCGCAGAAACTGAATACACTGCTCCAAAAGCCCTCCTTTTGACTGCAGATGCAAGATTATGTCTTTGTCTTCGTCCCTGGTGCCCATGAATGCGTCACGAGCTCTTAAACACTGCAGCGCATCGAGAGCATTTGTAGCCAATGCAGCATGGAATTGTCGCGCAAATTCAGACATCTCTGCTACAGATCCTCTCCGTACTTCTGCTTGATGTAATGCTGACCGAAAGAGATGAGCCAATCCAGCTACCAGAAAACAACACTCGAGGGAGAATGGTAAATTGATTTAGACCGTCATGCTTACTACTCAGATGCTCTGTGCTTTAATTCGACAAAAGACACAACGCCTTGCTCTCGATGATAGAGAAAGTATTACCTGAGCAGATCCATGCACACGGTTGCCATTTGGTTCGTGGTTAACATTTCCTTAAAGCATGTGCATATCGAAGCAGAGCAGTTTTTGTGGCTTGCACGTGTATCTCTGCAGTAGTATTCATGCAA